>ML783193.1:174111-218443 GCA_009831015.1 Picea engelmannii | reverse complement strand
AAGTCGCATATCAGTTAGCTCTGCCCAGTCAGTCGAAGCTACATCTTGTTTTTCATGTTTCCTGCTTGAAGAAGGTGATTGGAACCAGGTGCCAACTTCAAACCAACCTTCCAGAGTTAGCTGAAGAAGGATCCATTTGGCTAAAACCAGAAGAAGTTTTGGACCAGAGGGAGCGTCGCCTGCATCAGAGAACCATCAAGGAAGTGCTCATACAGTGGAAAGATATGACTCCAACAGATGCCACTTGGGAACCAGCTACCATTCTGCAGCAGTTTCCACATCTCAAGCCTTGATGACAAGGCTGTTTTTAAGGGGGAGGACATGTTAAGGTCCTAACCCGCACATAGGTAGATCAATGTATTCAAATGTAATAAAGGTCAATATTAATAAGACCTTTCAATAAAATAGAATAAGGAGGATGTAAGAAGACCTAATAGAAGCTTCCGCTTCTAGAAGGATCTTCCTCTAGATGCTTCTTTTTAGTATAAATAGGAGTCAAGGGTATGAGAACCCTAGCTTGGATATTATTGTAACAGAGCATTGCTCAATTGGAGGTTTCCCCCTCAAAGAGGCCTGTGAACATTGCTATCTGATTCAAAGTGCTATTTCTGTTGCTATTTCGTATATCATTTCTGTGTATTGTGAAGATTATGCTGGGTATTTTACTGTTAATCTGTCATTTCTAGCATTTCGTTTCTGTTTTGCATATTTTATATATCTGGTATCTTGCAGTTTTGATACAAAGGCCACTTGTATTTAAGTAAAGAATCCAAGATCAAATTCATGATACTTTTTGAGTTTCATGCTACACCCACAACGGGGCATTCAGGGTTCACCAAAACATATGACCGGGTCAAACGTTCTTTTTTCTCGGATGGTATGAAACAAGACATCCGTAAGTTTATCACTGAATGTGAGGTGTGTCAATGCAACAAGGGAGAAACAGTCAAATATCCAGGCAACCTCCAACCGCTTCTGATTCCCCCTACTATTTGGAAGGATATCTCTATGGACTTTATTACAGGCTTACCCAAATCGGGGAATAAATAAGTCATAATGGTGGTGGTGGATCGCCTTTCCAAGTATGCTCATTTTTTCACTCTTCACCCATTTACTGCATCCACAGTGGCTCAAATTTTCATGGACTAGGTATTCAAGCTTCATGGCATGCCGCACTCTATTGTTTCTGATCGTGACCCAAATTTCACAAGCAATTTTTGGCAAGAACTGTTTAAGCTACAAGGCACACAATTGCATCTCAACTCAACTTATCATCCCCAGACGAATGGTCAAACGAAAGTTGTCAATAAGTGTTTGGAAACATATTTGAGGTGCTTTGCCTCTGAAAAACAACACCATTGGGCTCAATGGTTACCCCTAGTCGAATGGTGGTACAACACTACATGCCATACAACCACTCGCATGACTCCTTTTGAAGCGGTATATGGATAGAAGCCACCTTCAGTTCTCTCATACTTACCAGGTACCTCGAAGGTCCAGGCGGTTGACCAAACACTTATATTCTGAGAGGATATCCTTCGTACCCTTAAAGAGAACTTGGTCATGGCACATAATCGAGTGAAGTAACAAGCATATCAAGGTCACTCCGAACGTCAATTTGCAGAAGGGGATAAGGTGTTTCTGAGACTGCAACCATATAAGAAAACTTCCCTCAAGGCCGAGCATTGTCAGAAGCTAGCACCCAAATTTTATGGCCCTTACATAGTTCTCAAGCATGTGGGACAAATAGCATATCAGTTAGATTTTCCCAGTCAGTTGAAGCTACATCCTGTTTTTCATGTTTCATGCTTGAAGAAGGTGATTGGAACCAGGTGCAAAATTCAAACCAACCTGCCAAAGTTAGCTGAAGAAGGATCCATTTGGCTACAGCCAGAAGCCATTTTGGACTAGCATGAGCATCACCTGTGTCATAGAACCATCAGGGAAGTGCTAGTACAGTGGAAATATATGACTCCAGCAGATGCCACTTGGGAACCAATTACCATTCTGCAACAGTTTCCACATCTCAAGCCTTGAGGACAAGGCTATTTTTAAGGGGGCGGACATGTTAAGGTCCTAACCTGCACATAGGTAGATCAATGTATTCAGATGTAATAAAGGTCAATATTAATAAGGCCTTTCAATAAAATAGAATAAGGCAGATGTAAGAAGACCTAATAGAATCTTCCTCTTCTAGAAGGATCTTCCTCTATATGCTTCTCTTAATAGACATATTTAGTATAAATAAGGGTCGAGGGTATGAAAAACCTATCTTGGAGATTATTGTAATAGAGCATTGCTCAACTGGATTTTCCCCCCTCGAAGAGGCGTATGAACATTTCTTTCTGAATCAAAGTGCTATTTCAGTTGTTGTTCTCATATTATTTCTGTGTTATTGTGGAGATTATGCTGGTTATATTACTGTTATTTTGCTATTTCTAGCATTTTATTTATGTTCTGTGTATTTATTATATCTGGTATCTTGCACTGAATCATGCTCTGCTAGATAGGGTAGGGTAGGGTAGTATTCCCTCTCCCTTATAGTTTTCTAAGAAATAAAAATCACTTGACTCTTTCGTGAGCCTAAGAAGGAAAAGTGTTGTTTCCATGCTTTGATACCAATTTGTAACACACCTAACCCCATAAATACCTTTTTAGGGATGGGGCATCAAAATTTCACTTTACTCCATCATCTCAAATCCTTTTCTCAAGGTCTCCATCACCTACTACTCTTCCAGAGATTTCCAACCACTGTCGCCATGCTCAAATCTGAGCTATGGATTAGATGTTATACCCTTCCAAAGTTATTCGAGCTTCATTGGTCAAAGGCCATGTGGCACCCACATGGGTTCATATCGATTGTACTATCCCAAGGTTCACCGAAGTCTCGAAGCTTCCAAGTGCTCCTACATCCATGGTGGAAATCCATACATCGTTAAATCCACCGAGGGGAATTCATACTCTCTCGACATATAGGATTACAGGAATTCAACGTTCGACACTGAATGCCCCTTTCTTATTTCTATGCACATATCCTTAGGAGCCCCAAAACCTTGAAATTATGTCTCATGGCTTCAACCTCCAACTCTTTTCACTTATCCTACTACACCACCCCAAACCTACAGAGTCCCAAAACTCCAAACTCTCGAGGTCCTGCAATGTAGCTCTGACCTCCAACCCTTTTTGGAGAAATATCCTAACACCCTAATTCTCCCAGAGTTCTGAACTCTCAGGGTCCCATTAGCCATCATGTTATTCAAACACACATCAAGGGGGTTACACCGAAAAAGGACAAATATGACATATGACTTTATAAATGGGTGACACATGTTGCGTTCTAGTTGGCATATAATTCCCATATAGCACCCGAATCAAGGTGACACATGGCATGTTGAACGTGGTTCCATGTATCCATGGGTGACGTTAGTGTGCAACCTCACTCCGGACTGACCATATTCCAACCCCCCTTATATCTCATGGTCAATATGTGTCCATGTATATCCACAGATCTACGACCTCCGTTACTGCATAACTTCGGTGTTCGGGGTTTCTGCCTACTCCACACTCCTTTTCTCCCAGAGTAGGAATTTGTTGAAGTGCTATACACAATTCCTTCCACTGGTTGATTGTATGGTTGAGATGGATTCTCAATGGACTCCACAGATCAACGACTCACAACTCTAGCTCCCAGGGTCCCTAGGTTTCAATGTTTAGCCACTCCTATAGGGACACATGTCCTCCCGAATCCCACTGGTGAAATATGTGGCACCTGCCTCGGGTTACCGACACCTCCTTACTATTTCACGAGGCCACCATAAATTTCATCACCATTTCTCGACACATGGACCACAAGGAACCTTAGATCGATGACCTATGTCTTCTCTGGGCTTCATGCTTCATAGATTTTCATGCCTTGTACCACACTTCCTTTCAAAGTTTTGAACTCCGAACATGCTAGGGACCTTGATCGATGGTCCACGTGTCATCAATAATGAGCGTTTGATATCTACTTTGGCCTTTGGGAATCCTCAACCATTAATGCAACACACCTCAGATTTTCTGGAGAATTGAAATCCGAACCATGCTCGATCTGTCGCCATGTGCACCTAGGGCCAATGACTAGGATTTGCTCCGACCTTTGGATCTCTGTGAAACTTGCACACTATTGTGATTGCACTTCGATTTTCCTCAATAACCAAACTTCCAAATAACCATTGATATGTGGACACGTGTCCCCCTACTACCAATGGCCCAAATTAATTTTGGGCTTCGGGACTTTGGAGAATTCACCTCCTTTACGACGAACACAAAAAATTATTTGAATTCATGAAGTCCAAAAGACTTGAGGGGTTAACACCTGCGCTTCTTCTCCAAATCCAATGGTCGTGAAAGAATTTGGCTCCTTTGAAATGGATCTCATTCTCTCTTCCTCTAAACAAATGGATCCTCCCTTTTGAGACCTAAATCTCACTATCTTTCCTAAGCTTGAGACTTAGGAAAATATCCCACGCACTCTTTGCACTCACTCACCTCGAGTTCCTTTCAATGTTTCCCTAAGTGTTGGCCCTGTGCATTCTTTGCACGGGCCCTTCCTTCGATATTTTATAATCAGACGAGTATATGTGTATTCCTTACACTAAGATTTTAGAAGAGAAACCATTTGAAACTTATAGAATGCCAAAGGTTCATTCCTTCAACCTTGAAATACACATGCAGACATATAACTCTGAAAATAGATATCATAACATTAACCAATTAAATAAAAGATAAGAAAAATCAGACATTCAAAACATGCATTTCAATCCATGTGCACATGGTAAGCGAAATACTTATCTATTACAGTCGATCATTGATCAACTGATTGTGGGTGTTATCCTCTCCACCATACCATAGGCTCAGAGGCATTCATTCTTATCACTCTGACCACCCCCATTCCAAGCCATGATATCACTAGGGAAATCTTGTAGTTTTCTCAGTGGTCCTTTCTCTGTCGCAGCCTATATGAGGTTTATCATATGCTCCCTCAACATCAAGCTCGCGAGGTTCTTCTCAGGTCAGGTATTTCTAGGTTCTCTCCAGTGACAAGAACAAATTATACTTTTCCTTTCTTCTACTTAGCATATATGGATCACATTCCCCCAGTGGATATGGTATCTTTCTTGTATGTTGTGTGTGTATTCTTGCATGCCTTTTTCCTCCCCATGAAGGTTCTTGACCTATCATGTTCCTTCTGTCAGAAGAAGACTCAGGTTAGTATGGGTCTACAAGAAAACTACACCATGTGGTACTTTGGCTGGCAGTCTTCTATCTCCTTAGCGAGACCCTCCATGCTTCCATTCATGAGGGTAGTTGATTATTCAACCACCAATCCCTTTTTCATTAAATAATTGTTTCTTGGATTCCAGATGAGGCTTATTATTTCAACAAAGAGAGTTTGGGTCATTTTGGCATAATGAACCTTGTCTACGGTTTCCTCACTCTTTACTATAGTGATATCATGGCCAATACTTAGAGGCTTCACCCCCATAGTCAGTCATTGGCAATATAAACAAAAATACATTTACATTGTTCCCATGCCATAGCATGGTGATCATATTTAATTATTAATTACAAATTGGGGGAAACATGGGTATTATAGCTATTTCAGGATCAATTTTGATTGTGCTTTGTAACTCTACATTTTGAGTATAAATTATTTGATATTGATCTATCATTATTGTTTTTTTAGCTTCCCATGTGTCCACTTTGTTAAATTTCTCTTATGCATGTAGATCATCTTCTTTTTATTTTTATGTGATAAAAAATATTTAGTTTAACTATGATGGATGTGAGGAAATGTTTCTTATGTGTTCTAAATGTATGAAGTGTGTGGTTCTTGGTCATTTCTCAGGAACTTTCTCTAAAATAGAAAACAAAACATTTTCCTTTTATTCTTGTTGCAATCTTTATATTTCTTTGATTACCGTGACAAACTTTTGCAAAGTCCCATATTTTGAAGACATAGAGTCCCAAGAAAATATTAAAGTAAAGAGGAGTACCACCTCTATAAAAATGCAGGGGGATTTACATCATCATGAGATTGTCGTTTCGGTCATAACGGATTCAAGCATCAACATTTTTGGCAACCATATTGGGGAATGAATTAAAATTTGGAACTTGGTCTAGCATGTTTCAAAAATATATGAATTTTCCCTAGGCTGATCAGACCCACCTGGAAATTGGATTGAACAATAAACAAATCATCTTACATCAACTATACAATATGGTAATAATGACAGTCGAGACCCATGAAGAATTATAAAGGTCTTGGAAGATCTTATTCCAAGAAGAAGAAAGATGAATCCTTCGAAGACAGAGGAGAGATGAGCGACAAGACTAAAGAAACCAAATTTTAGATGGAATGGCACAAGGACAATGTCAGGATTGAAACTGGATGAATACAAAGGACCCATTACCAGAAGTAAAAGCAAGAAAATCTATATTCTAAGAAGTGAAAACCATATTCTTGGAATCTCTCTGGAGATGGCAGAAAGAAATGAAAAACCAAGAGAAGAACCACATGAGGAGAGACAAGGAGGTGGAAGAGATGCTGCAAGAAATCAAGAAAACCTAAGGTTTGAAAATCGAAGAAGAATAAGAGATTCCCCTTTGAATATTCTAGGTGAGCAACATGATCTCCCTATTTTCTCTAAGGGTACCTTGAAGGAATTTTCTGGAGACGGAGGAATCAATGCAAAGAGGAAACTTCACTTATTTCTTGATGTTTGTGATTTTCACCATGTTGAGTATGATGATGTCATGGTGAGGTTATTTATACAAGCCTTATCAGGAAGTGCGTATGAATGGTATATGAAATTACCCAGTAGATAAATTCACACATTTAATGAACTCAAAGATATGTTCCTGACTATGTTCGCCCCTCCAATTGCTTATCATACCCTTCTCACCAATTTCACCCAAATTGGTTTGAGGAAGAATGAAAGAATAAGAGATTTTAAGCTCAGATTCAATAAAAACCTGAGTAAGATTCTAGAAGATAAAATACCGAATGACCCAATTGTACTCAGTTTTTATAAGAATACAATGCCCCCAAATGTGAAATATTCTATCAGAACATCCCAAATGGATACCTTGGAGGAAGAAATGACTAAATCCATGGATATGGAAGAAATTATGATTGAAACGGGTGTCGACCCTGACATTATACTGGGAAAAGTACAAAGGTATATGGGAGGATTAAGTATTGATAATCAAGGAACCCCTAGCTCAAGAAAGAACGAAGAATTCAAGCCACGACCGACTCAAAATCAAACAATTGGAGGAGTTTTCAAGGGAACCATACCAGATGTGAAGGTATACCCTTTTGCGACACAAGAAACTAAGAAGAGAATTGAAATTGCACAAATGAATAGAAATATAAAGAAAATGCAGAACGAGATACCCAGACTAAGAAGGGGGGATAATTATGTGGCAAATCTAAGAATGTCGGTCCCATAGCAAAGAAGGAACCCTCCCCAAGAAAACAATGAGGTTTGAAAACATGGATAATACACAAAGAGCAAGGGTTCCCAGGTAGCCTACTCCCAATGCAGTTGTTCTGGATGATATATATGATGAGAAAATGGTTGAGTAAGAGAACTATTATTCACCTGATGAAAGTTCTGAAATTGTACAGATGGACGGATGTGAGACGTCCATTTATATATTTGAAGAAGGAAAAAACGACCCCAACTCACAAGAAAACGTCACCTAGATAAGAGGATTTGTAAATATATCCAAGAATAAGAATGATTCTAAAAAATAAAACCAAAAATATAAAGAAAAAATGAATGATAAAATAAAAAATGAGAAAATGATGGATATCGTTGGAAATAAGAAGCAACACCTGATGTCAAACTCCAGTTAGATGACATATATTGTTGTATAGGACTTAAGAAAATTAAGGATAACTCTTCCTTTTACAGAAGTGGTGAAATTCCCCCAAAAATGGAAAACATTTTGAGATTGTTGGATGATCCATTTGAAAAAGAAGAAGCTATTGTTACAAGTCCAAAACAAAGCTAGAACCAATCAACTGCCAAGCTGAGAGGTAAAATTCCTCCCTTTTATATTTCAATTGAAAATCATGATGTTGCACTTCATAATTGTTTAGTTGACACTAGCGAGACCAATAATATTGTGCCACTAGCAGTCATGGAGGAATTGGGCATGAACTGTACCAAATATTATGAAATGGGTGAAAGTATATATGAAATTGATTCTAGAAAAGTGAGAGATTATGGAGAAATCAAGGAATTTTATGCTTGGATCACAGTGTCCCCCCATATTATTACGGTTTTCAATATTATTGTGGTAGACCTTTCTCTGGCATATGGATTTGTTTTGGGAATAGATTGGTCATCCATGATCGGGGGATACATAATGAACGATGGAAGTTGCATGATGCTGCCAGGAAAAGGAGTAATGATTAAGGTGCCCCGTGAACTAGGGAAACCCTTCTCTTTAAAAATGAAGGGTAATGAGTTAATGGAAGATTATATAAAATTCGATATTGAAAATTATGCTATCCTAGACATGGAACATAGTGAAAGCATAAAGAAAGTTCAAGACACAGAGAATCAAGAGTATACGTTTGAAGGTTATTGGAGGATTTCATTCGATGGAGCTTGTTCAAGCTCTAAGAGTGGAGTTGGAATTATCCTTGTAAGTCCAGAAAATATTATGCATCCACATGCTATCGGACTTGAATTTGCATGTACTAATAATGAGGTAGAATATGAAGCTTTGATTGAGGGGATAATTATTGCATAAGAAATGAAGATAAAAAATCTAATTGTGATTGGCTTGGTGATTAATCAAGTCACCCAAAGGTATAAAATCAAGAAGGAAAGACTCAAGTTATATTTCAAAAGAGTTAACGAATTGATGGAAACTTTCAGTTCTTTCAACATTTCCTTCATTCCAAGGGACAAGAATCAGAAGGAAGATTCATTGGCTCTAGAGGCATCATTTTCAAACCCAGATGATGTACAAACAAAAACATATTTTCAAGTCGAAAGAGTATTCTGACCCTCTGTACCTGATAACCTGGAGTATTTGCAAGTGTTTGAGAATGATGAAAAATTGGAATGTTTTTTGTTGAACGATGATATTGATGAAGAAAATCACATGTCTATTGTCTCGAAAGATTGTATACAATCGAAGTCTCTTTTTATGAAAAATTATCATGCTAAGAAAATCTTGGAAGATATTTCACTTTGAAAAGTGCAAGAAACAAGGAAAGTCAATATTGGAACTGACAGTTCCCAAAAATATGTCAACTTGGGAATTTATTGTACCATTGAGGAAGTTGATCAATATGTGGCATTGTTTAAATAATCTCTTGATGTGCTTGCATGGACCTATGATGATTTGAAATCTTATGATAAAACAATATTCCAACACATCATTCCTTTGAGAGAAGAAGCAAAGTATGTCAAGAAAAAAATAAGGATGGTCAACCCCAAATTGAAACATCTAGTAAATATTGAACTGGAGAAGTTAAAGAAGGCCGAAATAATACACCCCATTAGACATTTCGACTAGTTTTCAAATCCTGTGATAGTAAGAAAGAAGACCGGGGAAATCTGGATGTGTGTAGATTTCAGGGATCTTAAAAAAGCAAGCGTAAAGGATAAATATCCTTTATATAACATGGAGTTTCTTCTCTAGCAAGTCACGGGATCAACCTGCATGTCCATGTTGGATGGTTTTTCTGGATATAATCAAGTCTTGGTTTTTGAGGAAGACAAAGAAAAGACAACATTCATAACACCTTGGGAGACATAGGCATATGCTAGGATGCCCTTTGGTTTGAATAATATTGGAGCCACATTATAGAGGGACATGGATCATGCATTTAGTGGGTTGATAGGAAAATTCATGGAAGAATATCAAGATGACTTGATAATGCATTCAAAAACAAGGGGTGATCATATCCATCACTTGAGAAAAGTTTTTGAGAGATGCAGATTATATGGTGTTTCTCTAAATCCAAAGAAATGTTTATTCGTTGTAACTCAAGGAAAAATATTAGGTCATATTGTGTGCAGGGAAGGGATTTATATAGATATATAAAGGGTTAAATCAATAAATGAACTCAACACCCTGTCATCTAAGGAAGGAGTTCAATTGTTTTTCGACAAGATCAATTTTGTGCGAAGGTTTGTTCCTAACTATGCAAGTATTGTGAAACCGACCAATTTATTGTTGAAAAAAGAGAAGAGGTTTGAATGGATAGTGGATACTCAAGAATATTTCAATAATATCAAAAGAGCAATCACCACAACTCTAGTCCTCATTAGTCCATATTTTCAAAGGGATTTCATCATCTGTTTGTTCGCTATAAAAACAATTGTCGTATCTATTCTTACTCAGAGGAATACCAAGGGTGAAGAATTCCCAATCAGTTTCATGAGTAAAACCCTTCATGATTATGAATTAAGGTATTCAGAGTTGGAAAACAAAGCCCTGTATATTGTGAAAGCGATGGTGCACTTTCGAACGTACATACTAAATTCCCATGTCATTTCTTATGTTCCATCCTCGCCAGTAAAGATGTTTTTGAATAAAAAGTTGAGAGGAGGAAAATGGGCTAACTGGCTGGAAAATATCAAAGAATATGATATTGAAATTAAACATTTAAAGGTTGTCAAAGGAAAAGGTTTATGTAAGATCATCACAAATAGTGATTCTATGGATGGAATGATTTCAATTTCAGTAGGAGTGTTTCAGGATAAATCCGTGAGTGCGGACACAAACCGATCTCCCTAGATCCACCTGGATCTAGAACAAAACATGACATAATAGGATGCTTTCCTTAAGTTTTAAATATTGAATTTACTAAGAGGCAAGAATCATGGACATACCTTATGATCGCTTCCTATAGTCTTTGTTTCTCCCGCTTTGTTCCAGTGCTCTTGTGCAGTCAATATCAAAACAACACAAACCAACCAAAGTGATAGCGATAACATAAATTCAATATAAACCTATGTATGTGATCAAGGAATCATACAATAAACACAACAAGCTTCATAGGAAAGAATCATATTACTGTATCATATTAAATGTGAAAGAGAGATTACAACCATTGCCTTGATGTCGTAAGGTCCCTTCCAACTGTCCTTCGTTTCCCACACACTTCTTGCTCCAAGGATTCTAAGACCATAGATCTGATAGCTACTCACAATCTATCTTGACAAAGAAAATCTCAAAGCCACTCCAACCAAGCCAAAGCTAACAAGCTCAAGAACCAACAAAGCTAACCCAAGCTCAAGCTAACAAAAGCTAACTTTCTCCATGATAATTCCTCTCCTTTTATAAGTTGAAGAGGATAAGGTGAGGAGGTTAGGATGATCCCACTAAATCATGAAATCGAGTAAGATCCAAACCATTCAGATGCCACCTCACCATAGAAGCTTCTCTTTCTAGAAGATTCGAGAAATCGCTCATTTTTCCCACGTGCTAGAATTCTCACACCCTGGCTATAGTGCAACCTGCGAGAATGGGTCATTCTCGCACCCTGGCTATAGAGCAACCTGTGAACACCTCGCACCCTGGCTATAGTGCAACCTGCGAGAATGGGTCATTCTCGCACCCTGGCTATATAGCAACCTGCGAACTTCCCTTTTTATAAGGTTTTTACATAGGAAAAAGCAATTTCTTTTCTCAGGAGAAGTTCTTCTCCCTTCTCTCTTTAGAAACTCARGACACTGACCCTTCTAAAGGMAACAKATAGGTTTACATCATTAACGATCATAGGGATGATGAAAATAATGTGTAACAAATTCCCACAGTTTCCTCAAAACAAATAGAGGTAGCCCGAGATACAAGGTAGACATTAATGCCTAAGTGTGAGAGGGTGGTGGAATGAAATGAACCATGCAGAGCTATCATGTCGACTATACAATGAACAACTCCTTTTCAAATCATAACAATGTATATCCAAAAATATTTCAACCAAATGAAATATCAAATAACCATATGAAAACCATGGTGTTCATAACCAATAATCAGTCTGAATGTTAAATAAACCATGGTGTTTGTATGACTTGAAAGAAACCAATATATCCAACATTTCATCAAGGATTTAATTCCAAAGTTAATGCGTTCTATGAAACCATTGCACCAAAGATTTAATCAAAAACACCACATACCATTGCATCAAGAACTTATAATTGAAACCATATTAACAAAAATGCAAAGTGAATAAAGGTTTGGTGTTTTGACAAATGTATGACCTTTAGTGAGTTAGAGGTAAAATCAAAATTATGACCATAGTAACAAAAGGACTCATAACAATCCAAAGATGATTTTAATTCCATTGACATGACTCCCAACTCAAGGTTTTCACATTCGCAGTCGTGAAAATGAAAACGAAAGGTAGGTGTGTGAATGCGCAAAATAATAGTGTCGTTTTGTTTAAAAGATTTCGATGAGAATCAAGGGTTCAAAACCCTTGTGTGGGTAGCTTGTAAGGAAAAGATAAAAATGCAAAATGGCTTCCAACAATGGCGACACACTGGTAGAAGAAGCTATCTCTGCCATAAGAACAAATCCAAATTATGATAATGAGAATAATTCTAAATCAAAAACAACCATAAAATTGTTTAAACATCATCATTAATCAAATATTTCCAGCTGTGCTTAAAAGATGAAAACTGATAACAGTCTTAAGACAAGCGAGTCATGATATTAAAGATAAAATCTCCAATACTGTTGACAGAGCCACTGTTGCCAGCATGCGTTGATAGCCTCGACAGGGTTGCCATTTAACCCACTCTGATATCCGTATCCTGCCAAGAAGTTCTAGATCATAATAAAGGACATTTTAAGGTCAAGAGATTTCATACTTACGAATTTTCATATACTCGACATTGCTTCGCTACCAGCGGTCCTATTCAGTACCCCGACGAAGTTGTCTTGGCGTCATGCATGCATTTACCCGCTGCCAGCAGACCTGTTCAGCATCCCGACGGGTTTACAAGCACTTCCCACAACTCTTTTAATGATTTATTTAGTTTTTAAAGATATTGAGCGGGGTGACACTGAAAATTATGATATTTTAGACATATTTTTACTGACCTTGAAAGAATTTTTAAAACTGTCCTTCATTAAGATTTGGAGATGGTTTGTTTGCAAAACTGACTTTCAAAAGAAGGGAGACATCTTCTGAGTTATTCCCTTAAGGAACAAGGACAATGTAAGAAGGTAATGGATGATCATGACATTATTTACTTATAAATTGAAATCAATAAACTTCTTTCAAACAACAGTCTTTCCTCAACTTGGCTGTAAATGTCAGAAGCATATCACAATAGATGTTTAGACAAATTTTCAACAGTCATTTCAGTGAAAGAATTTTCTGTTTTCTTTGTCTGAACAGTTCAAAATGCAGGTATGTGTATTTCCAAAAAGAAATACTGATAAGCATAAAAGGAAACAAAACACACCGACGAAGAAAGATTTGAAAGCAAAGAAATCCAAACAAAAAAAATATGTACAGAAGGTGTATATGAAAACTTCATGCATCAAATCCCTTGGGAGACTAAAAGAAAGTAGGAAAATCCAGTTTGATGGGAAAGCAATCTTACTCATGGTACCTTGGGTCGGGGTTGATTCAGATTTATTTATCTCTTTACTTTCCATTTAAGATTTTCATGACGATACTGCGTTTTTGAAAATAAATGTTCAACTAGAAGTAAAGAGAAAAGGATCAAGGGGACTTCCCTGACAACAACCATATTATGGTTCTCGTGGTGTGCCCACTTGCATTCATGACTGCATTTACAAAGAGAAATAGTGAGAAATACAACTGAAAGGAAAACTTATTCCTAAACCTACCCTAACTATTAAACAAATCAGGATACTACGTGAAGTCATGCTTCCAATGTAGCCACCGGAGTAACTCCAATCCTGCAACGGAAAAAAAATTAAACATTATTAATAAGAATGGTAGTATATCAAAAAATGACAGAAACATATCACGCTTACCTTCATAATCATCATCTAAAAACAAAGTAAGCATGATCTTACCATTTCCTTGGATATTCTTGATGTATGAATCCTCCAACCATTATGCAATCTTGTCATGATAAGGGTCATAATGGCATGGGTGAGTGTAAGTAGGTTTGAAAAACTTGTCAAGATTACGAGGAAATGAAATAACCATTAGCCAAGGCTGAAATGCCCCATCCTTCTGACAGTTCTCTAAGTGTTCATTAATATCTTCACATGGAGGATCTAAAAGAAATATGTCACGCCTACTTTCAAGATACTTAGGTAAAATCAAAGCAAGCACAACTTTGTCTTTATTATGAATTTTTTTTATATATGAATATTCGAGCCATCCTAATATCCTGTCACAAAAATAGGGATGCAAACCATGACTTTGATGAAACAAATATATCAATGGGAAACTTATCATAGGAGGATTCGTGCAATCAATTAGATCATTGGTTTGAATGTTTCCTTCAATGAGATTGATCATTTCAAAATGTGAAGTATAGACATTAAGATTCAAGCTAAGTAAAGAACAAATATGAAACTTAGAATGTTTGATGTCCATAAGATATAATGCATTGTCCTTTTCAAAAATAAACTGTGTAAAATCATCTCGCATCATGTCCTTTTCCCATGTGAGTGATGAAAGCGAACAAGCATCAAATCCAAGTTTATCAATGTTAGGTTTGGAATTGATTTCACCAAAATTTAGTATATCGAAAGGATATGATTGTGGCGGCAAAGAGTAGGATGTTGTAGGTAAGATGTCAAGTCCAACAGAATCTAGGAATAGATCAGGATATAAAGAATAAAAGGAATCATAAATAAGCAGATGAAAAAAATCTCTTGAACTATGATACTTAACAATGGTATTCTTAAGACATTTCTCTTCACTTTCTTTAAAACTCTTACTCTATTTTGGTGACGAATTCCTCAACATAATATGATCATCTGGATTTGCCTTTTGTGTGATAGATAATTCAAAATTTATGTGAAAAACATCTAGTCTTTCCTGTGAACAAAGTGCATTTTGAGGATGAAGGTTTAAGGTTTCTTCTTCTAGTTGTATATCTTCTTCTCTAATCAGTTTCATAGGAGTACTAGAACATTCGAGACGATTTTCATCACTTAAGTGTTCTTCAATGACTGATTTTAAATGTTGATTAGAGCATGAGTTAAAAGAATGAGGATATTCACCTTGAGCCAGAAATGAATCTTCTTCCATACTAACCGTAGACTGAAGATACAATTATTTAAAGGAAAAACCAATTTGGTTGTCAATAAGAACCTGGTCAATAGATTCTACCTCCCTAGCTTGTTCAACATTGTCGGAAGGATTCTTCTCTTCTTGCGAAGAGAATTATTCTTGCAGTTGAGTGATAGGATTTGCAATTGGTTCTTCATTCATGATTGAACATGACTGAATGGAAGGGATGGAAGCATCATAGAAGAGATTTAATGCCAATGACATGTCATCGAGATTAAATTTACAGAGGATATGATAGACTCTTGTCAAAAAGTSTTCTGAAGATGAATCGTCGTTGATTAGCGAAGTATGAAATTCTTCACATAATTGATCAAAATCATAAATTTCAAAAGCATCTAGAAACTCATCTACAAATTGAAACCAATAAAAAATGTGACATGCTGGAAAGGATTCAAACCAATGTTTAATCCAGCCTCTAAAAGTAAAAGCGAATAGTCTGCATAAAAATACTAAATATGAGATGTCATGTTTGATGCATTTGTACCAAAACTTCTTAAGGTGGTCTTTAGCGGATATATTGCCTCCACCATCAAAGGTGAATTTGGACAAGCGAGAGACTGTCTCGTTGGGAACATTAGGTAATGAAAAGTTGAAAGCATGTTCCAACACAGTGATTTGGGGACCCATGGGGGAATTGAATACAAAAATAAAGGCTCCTACAAGGTCGGCTTGTCAGTCGGCCCTCCTTCTAGCGCCATTTGTTGACGGGACGAAATTGACTGCTCGTCAACTGGAGGGTTGGATCCGGTCCGGGGTTGTCTAAATAACCCAAGCCATTTGGGATGATCCACTCCAACGGGTTTAGCGGATTCGTTGGACGATCTAAGTCCTAGGAAAACGAAAGAAAAACTAAACTAAAGAAACTAACCTAAATAAAAAAAACAACTACAACAAACTATATGCAAATTTGAAAAATATATATACAGTTTACTATCTAATGTTATAGAGAAATCGTTCTACTTATTAATTGTTCAGCTTATCAATACAATTAAATCTCAATTACATATGTACAATATTTACAGAATACAAATTTTAATTGAAATTTGCAAAATCATTTGTAAAATGTATTATGACAATGAAACTATTGTTTTTTATTTTTATAATTTTTATGAGAAAGGAATAAAATGAAAACTATCTAAGATGAGAAATTAAAATAATAATCCTAACTATAAATATGAACTATATATCTATATAAACTACTGAGAATTCTCAAATTTATTAACTATTAAATTGCAAATAACAAACTGACCTGAAGTAACGCTTCCTATTTGTCCTATGCATAGTACTTGATTTAGCTGTTTGATGGGAGGAAACCCGCACCAGATTTTCCACAAGCTTATTGTAAACAGGAACTCTTTGAATACGAATGATAGAAAAACCAAGACATAAAATGACAACAATCTTAAAGTTTACAAATCATCATATTTAGATAAATCCCAGTGCGAAGATTTGCATATAATCGTTCATTTAATTAAGAAGATAATCCTTCTGTTAATTAAATTCAAACAGAGTGATTGTTGTGAGTAAAATGAGACACATCAAATATGGACAAAATTTAAGTCATAACACATCAACCTGTAACAAGTCTTGATATCTAAAGTAGTCAATAACTTGATCACAAATTAAAATGCACAAAACTTGAACGAAAGTATGATAAATTGAAAGCTAAAGCTATTACAAAAGATCCACTTCCATTCGAGTCTGTATCATCATAAGTCCATAGTCTTTGTTCTCCCAACAGTGATGGGGTGTTTACAAAAAATAATGAGTATATAAAGGCCACAGGGTAAAACATCCCTGTGGGAATGATCAAACTGTTTGCAAAAAATATGGGAACAATCTCCCAAATATCTACTTCTGCCTAAGACTAACAACTTAAAACAAAACTATATAACAAAAATCATGTTCTAAACTGCCACAGCATGTCCAATTTCCCATTGAAATTCATGTGTACCTGTAGGTGGACAAGAATAAACAATTTTAGACAATGTTTAGTTGTAAAATCAACAAAAATCCAACTTTTATGACTAGCTAACATAATCTTTCGATTCTGTAGCTGGTCACATTTGCAAACATAATCGTTTTACATTAATCCAATGGTAACAGAAAAGTATGTGATCTATCAAACCAATCTTTGATACTAATTCAAAGCAAACACAGTTGACTAATGCTAATTTAAAACAAACATAATCGTTTTTGAATCAAACAAAACATAAATATATTAGACTAACTCAAAGCCAATTCAATTGTTTATACCAATTCAAGAACAACAAAATCGTATTAAACCGATTTAATCAAAACAGAGTTATATTCGATCTAGAAAACAAATCTTTTTTACTGATTCAATGCAAACACAATTCAAACGAAATCATTCTTGGTAATAACATAATTGTTTTTGAATCTATTCAAACGAAACAGAACTAATTCAGAGAAAATCATTTATACTAATTCAAGAAAGATAGAATCATGCTAAAATTAAACAAAATCATACCAGCCATTGTGCAATCAAATTGAATCATGATGGTTGTAGCTTCTTACACGTTTTATCCTTAAAAATCACATGCCCTGTAGATGTAAAACTTGTTGGCAGACTGGTTGAATATTCTTTGAATTGATCAAGGGTTCACAGTGGGAGGCTGAGTGTAGGAGGGGGAATGGCAGATCAAGTGAGAGAATTTCTGAGGCACATGCCTGGAGAAGTAATAAGCATTTCAACAAATGCACATAGACCCAAAACGCACCTTTCAGCCACGTAGAAGATATGAAATTTGACCTGTAAAGGACGAGCTAGATATCTGTAATAACTCAATTTATGAGGAAACTGCCCATGATGAAGGTAAAGGGGATAATTTCAGTTTTGAGTTTTCAAGGGTTTGATCTGATTCAAAATTGTTTGCCTAGAATCGCTCACGCAAAAACGTGTCTCTGGGAGGTAATCACGGGGTCAGCCTAAGCAGTCTTTTCTGGAAATAACAAACAATAACAGACTCTGAACACCCTGGAGTTAAATTCACACTACAAGGGCCATGGGAGAGAGCACACAATCAACAGAGTAAATGGTGGAGAGGTCAGATAGGGTAGACACAGGACCAATTCCCACAGTTTCCTCAAAACAAACAGAGGTAGCCCGAGATACAAGGTAGACATTAATGCCTAAGTGAGTGAGGGTGGTGGAATGAAATGAACCATGCAGAACTATCATGTTGGCTATACAATGAACAACTCCTTTTCAAATCATAACAATGTATATCCAAAAATATTTCAACCAAATGAAATATCAAATAACCATATGAAAACCATGGTGTTCATAACTAATAATCGGTCCGAATGTTAAATCAACCATAGCGTTTGTATGACTTGAAAGAAACCAATATATCCAACATTTCATCAAGGATTTAATCCCAAAGTTAATGCATTCTATGAAACCATTGCACCAAAGATTTAATAAAAAACACCACATACCATTGCATCAAGAACTTATAATTGAAACCATATTAACAAAAATGCAAAGTGAATAAAGGTTTGGTGTTTTGACAAATGTATGACCTTTAGTGAGTTAGAGATAAAAACAAAATTATGACCAAAGTAACAAAAGGAATCATAACAATCCAAAGATGATTTTAATGCCATCGACATGACTCCCAACTCAAGGTTTTCACGTTTGTAGTCGTGAAAATGAAAACGAAAGGCAGGTGTGCGAATGCGCAAAATAATAGTGTCGTTTTGTTTAAAAGATTGCGATGAGAATCAAGGGTTCAAAACCCTTGTCTGGGCAGCTTGTAAGGAAAAGATAAAAATGCAAAATGGCTGCCAACACATAGTTAAATAATTGTTTAAATTATATTAAGTTAATTAATTAATTGTCCTGAATTATTAATTGTTTAATGTATATCAATTAATTGATTAATTAATTAAATAACTCATTAAATATTTGGGTAATGAATTTAAGATTAATAAATTTTAATTTATTAAAAGAAAACTTAACATATCGAAGGATGGAACCATTAAGGAGAAGGGGATAAGGTGGTTGGCATTGAATGGAGGGATAAGGTCGCTGGCATTGAATGGAGAGATAAGGTGGGTGAGTCTTAATGAAATGAGGAGGCGGTGAATGGGAAAGGGGGGTTATGAGGGGGAAAAATACTTGGGAGAAGGGGATTTGACAGGGAGCATTATTCTGGGAGGAGGAGACTGTATTGGGGCATTTGGAGGGGATATGTTTTTAGGATATTGGAAGACTGTATTAGGGGTTTTGGTCGGAGAAGCTTGTGGAAGGATTGTTACAAGGGGGGGCACCTGTTGTTGGGATTTTTGGGCTTGGGGGACAGGAATCCTTACAGAATCCTGGAGCTAGGGAGCTGAAGAGGCTCTTTTCCTAGCTGGCTAGGTGGTTAGACGGTTTTGGGCAGTGCATCTAGCAGAGCATCAGGCAGAGTTGTAGAACAATGATAGCATCAATTAGAGGTATGTATTTTCATTTATTGCTAGGTTATATAAATTATTATGATTTTCTCATAAAATTTAATTAAGATGAATGGTTATATGCTGGTTATGAAATTGTGAAGATGTTAGGATAGCATTTCTCTAATTTAAATTATGTTTTATAATTAAATTTATATTTTATAAGGCTCTGTAGGAAGAGGCCTTACATATGGTATCAGAGCCCTAGTTTAAAATATGGGGCCAAGGGCCTACCTACCCACCCATCCTCTTGAATCTAGGCTAAATTCTATACCTTATGATACTAAATCAACCATGAAAACATGGACTTGCAACCTTGAAACCCTTACAGCCCTTTAACAACAACAAAAAAATATATATAACCTACATCCCTTTAACAACTAAAAGAACCCAGAAAACCTTAGAAACTGTTGTAAGATGAAGGGGTAGGTGGTACAAAAGAACCTCAAGATGTCCTTAATCTATGAGAACCAACACCTGTTCACCTGTGAACCTGTAAAGAAAAACCCTGTAAGAAACCTCATAAAAGATAAATGAGCATTTCTTAAAAAAACATTTGTTGTTTTTTTTATATACAGATCTACTTAATTTTTTTATTTACTTACTTTTCTAAATAAAATTAGTATTATAAAGTATGTTTAAAAAAAAATATTTATATTAAAAAAAAAAAAACAATATTTAAACCAACATGTAACCAAGAGCCGTGGGATATGGTGGTCGATGGGAATGGAACCCAAACCTTCCAAATAAAGAAAAGAACAAACAAATAAAAATAAAAACGAACCTGCAAACCCTAACCTAAAGAAGGCACCCAATGACCAAACTAGACTGAGCCTAACACCTAAGCGCCAAACCAAGCCAAGCGCATACATCAAGCACAAATGAGCATCGTACATGTTCACTACTCGAAATTTGAGTTTCAAATTGCATATTGGAACCTTGTTACAACAGTCATACATTTGGTCATGAGGATGCAACAAAATGTTTAGATCAAATATAAATTCAAATTATGCATCACATACCATACCAAACTTAGCAATGAAAGAAAATCACTGTTATGGACAACAGTCGAAAGAATGCAATTGCTTGTCGTATTACCCTGCAGATTTTGACAATGATGACAGAGATATGACTAGTGAGAAAGAGGCAAAGACCCAGCGACAAAGCCAAGGGAGTTAGAGAGCCATGCACATGTAGCCATCAACAGCACAAGTCAACTACCAAAATAACTACATACAAACCAACGCCCATAAGAAAACACCAACATACAATACGAGTTAGCAACAACATACGAAATCAAGCCAAAAATGGAGTGTTAGCCAAGTTTGAACCCACAAATTCCACTAAGTAATGTAAACAATTTACCAACAAACCAGGCATAAAATGTGTTGTGACATGTGTTATAAAGGGAGCATTTTTTTTTCAGGATTGAAACCACGATCTCCGCGAACCAAACCAGACGACCCAACCATTCCTCCATGCGTGAACAAGATTGAGGTTCAAAGGCCAAGCTTCAAGATCAAGTCCCCGAGCTAGCACCAAGTTACACATGCTACACATCATAAGTCAAATACCAAATCTAAGACTAACTCCGAGATTGAGCGTGAAGCCGTAGAGATTGGTTGCACTACCCAAGTGCTGCAGGAGAGCCTTTTACCAACATGTAGGCAAAGTGCAGAGAAAATGGGGCGGTAGGTGTGGATTTAGACGTGGTCATGGTCATGGACGGGGTCTGGAAGAGGACATGAGCTCCATGACAATCGGATACACAGGGCCTCCTACCCCGAGAAGAAGAGATGGTGGCTGGAACTGGGGGGCGTGGGCTCTTCCCTTTGCCATTGTGTTGGCGGTCGTCGACTGTAGCATAGAGGCAAGCACCAAGCCACCAAATAGGATCCACAAGGAAGCTGCAGGTCCAGAATGCACAATGAAGGAGGAACCATGAGAGAGAGAGGCCACCGGCGGACACAAGAGTGAATTTGAGGCTTGGGTCCAATTAGGGTTTGTGTGATTGTTAATTTATTATTATTATTATTATTAATTTAGCTTGGGTAGGTGGGAAATGGGGGAGGCGGGCACATGGGCCTCATGCACCCACGATGCCCAACTTCAATTGAAAATTTTTAATTATTTTTAATTTCCTTTAAATTTCTTTTATTTAATTTTTTTTAATTCTTTTAAATTTCTTTTAATTTAGGTTTAAAAAAAAAATCTTAAATTGTTTAAAATTTGTTTTAAAAAATTAATTTTAATTATAATACTAATACTAATAATAATAATAATAAAAATAAAAATAAAAATAAAAATATATATAATAAAAATTTATATAATTTTTTTTTTTTTGGGGTTCATGGGTTTTGAACCCACGACCACTACCAAGTCCAAGCACCTTGACAAAGTGCCCTAACACCAACGCGCCATGTATATGCCTTTACAAAATAAATTCATATATATAAATAAATAAATTATTAATAGTAATAAAGTATTATCCTAAAGTATAATCTCCAATTATCCAAGTTAACCAAGCACTGAGTTCCATGCCCACAACCATTGAGCCAAGCACCTTCCACATAATACATTATCAATGTCAAATCCCAGCACCAAGACAAAGCCAACCACCAAGCCTGCAAGGGAGAATAATGTGCAAAACGTATTAACATTATAAAATTTTAATGTTAATAGTGGGTTTGAAACCTATGTTATTAATCATATATATATCCCTATGATTAATGAATGTAATAGTGTAATTTTTTTATAATTTATAAAGGTTAAAAGTTCTTGTAGAGTAGCGGGAGTTTGATGCATGTTGTGGGGAATAGTTAGGGTAAAATATGTGGTATAATAGAAAGCACCACATAAGGGATCTAATGCACTTTGGCGAGTGTGGTACAGTGCTAGCATAACTACCAGGCGAGAGGGTCAATAGTTTTCTTAGGCGAAGACATCAAGATTAGATGCTTTAACCCTAACCTAGCCACTTCCCCTAAAGAGAGTAACATCTGTTTACATACATGTAAAAAAACAACTTACGCCTAACCTTGTTTTCTAGTTTAAGCTGCGCAAATGTGAATTATCCTAGACTTACCCTGACAAACTTTTGGTTGATGCAGATCCAATTATACAGGATGGTCAGGACTCGAGCAAATTGAGGCAGAGGGGTGTCGTCACAGGGACCGCCAAAACCACCACCACCATAACTGTAATTATCCCTCATTTTGCGCTCTTTGGAGGCCATAAATGAGACTTTAAAGGGGTGTCAGCTAGCAGGGATCAAAGTGGAACCACCACCATTTGGAGTGGGTAATCCTGAAGCGTTGAGGGATTCAGGGGGAGGGCCTCCACCCGAAGACATCACTATAGAACTACAGAAGATCAAACTTCCATAATTTTTTGGGGGTTGTGCCAGTGAACGCGCAAAGGCATGGTTGGAAGGCATGACAAGGTGTTTCGCCTTAAGAGACTATGCATCCACATCAAAGGTGAAGATAGTGATTTTTTAGTTAAGAGACAGTGCCTTGAATTGGTGGGGCAACCTAGAGAGGCAATTGCACCTTACCCTAGACACCTTCTCTTGGGAAATTTTTGAGGAAAGGTTCTGAAGGAAATAACTACCAGCTTACTATGAGGAACAACAGGTGGGAGCATTTCATGCTCTAGTATAGGGAAACAAGACCGTAGAAGAATATGAGATCAGGTTTATGGAATTGGCCAAATATGTTTCATACATGGATAATGATCAACAATAGGTAGAATGCTTTTTCTATGGGTTAAACCCTAAGATAAGGGCCATGGTGTGAATGTGGAAAATGTCTTCAGTAGTAGAAGCAATTGAAAATGCACATTATGCTGAGGAACACATGAACTTGAATGGAGGTATGAGATCGACCTTTCTGCACCGTCTTGGATTCGTGGGGAAGGCCCCTAGGACATTTCCTAGTGGAGGGGGCTCAAGGCCACCTCCATATGGTAATATAGTCTCACCAAGGACAGTTTCCACATGGATTTCAATGGCAGCGAGTGAAGCATCCCGTTCATCACCAATGATGCAGGTAGGTCCACGACCATCTCAGGGAGAAACTAGCAGGGGAAGGGGTTCCAGGGGAAGGAACTAATTTCAGACATCGTCACAAAGAAGTATGCAAGTTCAATCTCGGGTCACATGTTGGGGATGTGGAGGAACTCATTACTGATGTGACTGCCCATAGTTACAATCAAGATTTGTGCATAGAGAAGGAAAGGCCCCGATGGGAAGAGAAAGTGGTAGCCACCACCAGATTTATGCAACAATTAATAATCGCCAAGCAGAACATCAATCCACGGTGGTGGAATCATCAGGTACGCTAAATCATATCAATGTTAAAATTTTATTTGATTCTGGTGCTACAGATAGTTTCATTTCACCATCTTCTTTAAAAAAAAGTGGGTTGGCAGCCTACAAGCATGACGAATTTAAACAAGTCGAGATTGCTTTGGGGGAAAAACAAGCGATAGGACCTAGCGTTGATAATTGTCTAGTAGACCTAGGAGTGTGTACTACCAGGTTGAAGGCATATGTCACTATCCTCAGAACACATGACCTAATCATTGGAATGGATTGGTTAGAAGCCCATCGATCTATGGTAGATTGTTTCACAAAAAGGGTGCTTTGTGTTGACGACGAAGGAAGGCTAGTAGAGATCCATGGTGTACGGAGAAAGGTGTCTCTATGCATTATCTAAACCATGAAGGTTAAGAGATGCATGAGGCAAGGGTGTCAAATTTGTGTCATTGAAGCAGTGATTGAAAGGAAAGGACCCTCCCTGGATCAGTACCCAATATTGTCAGAATTTAAGGATGTTTTTCTGAATGGGTTGCTAGGGTTACCTTCTGAGAGGGAGCTTGATTTTACTATTGAGCTAAAACTTGGTGCAAAACCAATTTCCAAGACTCTATATAGGATGATAGCGCCATAAATTTGTGAGTTGCAGATGCAGTTGAAAGAGCTACTCGACTTAGGCCTAATAAGACCCAGTGTCTCACCTTGGGGTGCACCAATAATTTTTGTAAAGAAGAAGGATGGTTCCTTATGACTGTGCATATATTACAGGGACTTGAACCGTGCTACAGTGAAAAATAGGTACCCAATGCCATGAATAGATGATGTCTTCGATCAGATGAAAGGAGCAACGGTATTCTCAAAGATTGATTTTTGATCAGGGTATCACCAGTTAAGGATTAAGGAAGGCGATATTCCTAAAACTTCCTTTCGAACTCAGTTTGGGAATTACAAGTTCATGTTACTACCTTTTAGATTAACCAATGTTCCAATGGTATTCATGAGCCTCATGAACGGTGTATTCCAGAAGTACTTAGATTGTTTTGTACAAGTCTTTCTAGATGACATCCTCATCTATTCCAAAAATGAAAGTGAGCATGAGGAACACTTGCGAGTGGTGTTGTCCTACCTTAGAGAGAACAAATTGTATGGGAAGTTATCGAAGTGTTCCTTCTTCCAAAAATAAATTCACTATTTAGGCCATATCATTTCTGGCGAAGGAATCTCCGTGGACCCAGAAAAGGTAAAGGCCATTATGGAGTGGCCAGTGCCGAAAAATTCTCATGAGGTAAGAAGCTTCATGGGGCTAGTAGGTTATTATCAGAGATTTGTGGAATTTTTCTCTAAAATAGTGAAACCCATCACCACTTTTTAGTGCAAGGGGGTCAGGTATGAATGGACAGAAGAATGTGATAGTGCATTCATCGAGCTTAAGATGTTACTAACTAGTGCGCTAATTCTACGAGTGTCGGATATGGAAAAGGACTTCACAGTCTGCACAGATGCCTCGAAGCAAGGGTTGGGGGCCATGCTAATGTAGGATGGAGGAGTAATAGCCTATATGTCAAGAAAGTTGAAGAAACACGAGGAACTTTATGCTACTCATGATTTAGAGTTGGCAACTGTAATGCTAGCTATGAAACTTTGGAGGCACTATCTAGTGGGGCAAAACTTTGAGCTCAAAACAGACCATCAAAGTTTAAAACATCTCTTCACTGAAAGGGATCTGAATGCCAAGCAAAGGTGATGGAGTGAGTTTATGAGTGAGTACGATTTTGTTATTTCGTATATCAAGGGAAAGGAAAATGTGGTTGTGGATTCCTTGAGTAGGAGGCCATGTGTCTTCTCCTTGGTACCCTTAAAAGTCAATATGAGGGAACGTGTGTTGACGCAACTCCATGGAGTCAGTTGGTATTTAAAGTTTACTTCAAACCTCCAGAGTGGGAGGCAATTAGATCAAAAGTATGAAGGATATAGTTTAGAAGTAAACAGACTGTTAAGATATCAAGGAAGGATGTACATCCCCAAAGGTGGGAATATTCGAAGCATCATACTGAAGGAAGCCCATAGAGAACTTTATTGTGTGGATCTGGGTGTGAAGAAGATGTACACAGACATGGGGAAGCTTTTCTTCTAGGTAGGCATGAAGCGCGATGTAGTCCATTTCATCACCAAATGCCTAGAGTGTAAACAAGTGAAAGCTGACCACCATCACCCGACAGGTCTCCTACAACCACATGATGTCCCTATGTCCAAGTGGGAAGTCATCTCTATGGATTTTGTGGTGGGGTTGCCACTCACAAATCATAGACACAATGCCATCCTTGTGATAGTTGATAAGTTGACCAAGAGTGCTCATTTTATTCCGGTTAGAGACACTTATGATGTCATTGATGTGGCACACATGTTTGTAAGTGAGGTCATCTATTTGCACGGGATACCTAAGAATATCATTTCATATAGGGACTCCAGATTCACTTCTAGGTTTTGGACAAGTTTGCAATCAGTGCTGGGGACTCAGTTGAACATAAGTACAACTTATCATCCTGAAATAGATGGGAAAACCGAGAGAGTAAATCAAGTTATGGAAGACATGCTTAGGATGTATGTTATGGATAATCAAATCCATTGGGAGAAGTACCTACCTTTGGTAGAGTTCACCTATAATAACAGTTTTCATAGCTCCATTGGAATGCCAACCTACGAAGCTCTGTATGGAAGGCCATGAAGAACACCATTGAGTTGGGAGAGATTCAAAGACCAAGTAACAATTGGGCCATAATTGATTCAAGAGATGGAGGAAAAGGTGATTTAGATTAGGCAAAGATTAAAGGAAGCATGAGATTGACAGAAAAGTTATGCGGATGCACACAGGACTGACCGGAGTTATAAAGTGGGAGATCAGGTTTTCATTCGTATCAGGCCTAATAAGAGTACCATATGGTTTGGAAAGGGGACAAAGTTTTCACCTTGATTTATAGGACCATTTAAAATCCAAGAGAAAATTGGACCCGTTGCCTATCGTCTCGTACTGCCACCCCACTTGCATAAAAATCATAATGTTTTTCATGTATTTGTTCTACGTCATTATGTTGCTGATGAATCACATAAACTAAATTGGAAGGAATTGCAGGTATCGGGCACAAGAACCCTCACGGTAGAACCATTATGCATATTGGACCGTAGAGTCCGATAGCTCAGGAACCGTTTGGTAGACCAAGTTAAGGTCCAGTGGGACAAGTTTAGTCTAGGATCTGCTACTTGGGAGGATGTCGAGACGTTACGAAGAGATTATCCCTCACTTTTTTGACCACCTTGAGAATATGTTCTTGAAGGTTTGGTGTATGTAACACCACCTTTTGACTTAGACAACTAGGATTACCTGAGGCCTAAACACCTTTATTTTCTATTCACAGTGAAACTATTAAATGATGCACTTGAACTTTTAAGACGTATGAACCTTTATGAATGTTTAAACGTATTTGAATAATGATGGATATGATGCAATATATTGTTAGAATGTATATTTTATGAATATTTAAATGTTATTGATGATGATGGATATGATGTGATCTACTATGTGAATGTAAATTTTATGAATGTTTAAGTGTTATTGATGATGAAGGATATGATGCGATATACTATGTGAATGTGAATCCTATGAAGGTTTAAATGTTATTTGAATGATGTTGGATATGATGCAATCTATTACGTAAATGATAATTTTATGAATGGGTGTCGTGAATTGAATTATGGGATATTATGAGATCTATTTCTAACTTGAAAACTTTGATGTTAAAGTTGTTGGTACGTGGATACTGAATTGAAATTATGGTTGTATGCAATTACAAGATGATAATGCATAGAGATGTATGAGTTTGTGTTACAGACTAATCTGTAGGTTATTGGGCTATGAAATAGCCAAGGGATAATGATGATGAAAGTGGATGTCATGACCACTGGCTGAGGAACAATATGGTATGAATCTTTGTATGTGAAATTATATTGGTTTGAATGCAATGCTATGATATGTGGACCAGTGCAGGATTTCAGGTGGTGAGACTGCCTAAAACCAAATAAACGATGAAAAAACTCCCAACAACATGATGCCACTGTATATTCCATTATAGGGTGTGGACCCTAGTCCTGTTAGGAGGGGTGGAGGCATTTCCCACCATGTATCCTCCGAAACCTGGAGTCATGGGAGGATGGTGTTAAGCTCACGCTCCCCTAGATGTGTGATGATGACTGTCAGTTGCATGATGGGGAAGCTTGGTCAAGATACTGACACTTCCGCTTACGGGTTCTATTTAGAGTTAGGTAAATATAGTTGCCGCTCCAAGATAGTCCAGCAGAGGAAGGATATGAATGGAATATGGAAGTAAGTTAGGGAGGAAGGCTAAGTAGAAATAGTTGACAGTGTATGGAGATTTGTCTTATGGTGGAATTTATTGTTTTTCCTTCTGAAAAGAAAAGTGTATATATGAATATTCATAATTACTTAACTAAACTACAATTGTCTAAATAACATTGTTGAGCTAGATAATTGTAATTAAAGGATTTCACAAACATTTGATTGGGTTATTGTCTTTTATAAAATGAATAGTCTTGTTGAATGGATTGGATGCATACATAAATTAATATAGAGATGATAGTTATTGTTATTAGTACATGCACGAGACTTGTATGTACTAGCTACACATGCATTTATTGTACATGTACACTAGTATGTATGAGTTTTCTTGGCTTACTTACTAATAATGTCAGTTATTTGTTATGAATGTGTGAACCATGTGTCTTTTCCCTTGTATCATAAAATACTTTAACTTTGGGATGAAGTTTCCTGAAGGGTGGGTGTATGTAACAACCCTAGTTAAATAATTAATTGTCATAGTTAAATAATTGTTTAAAGTATATTAAGTTTAATTAATTAATTGTCTTGAATTATTAATTGTTTAATGTATATTAATTGATTGATTAATTAATTAAATAACTCATTAAATATTTGGGTAATGAATTTAAGTTTAATAAATTTAAATTTATTAAAAGAAAACTT
Organism: Picea engelmannii; assembly: GCA_009831015.1. NCBI lineage: Eukaryota > Viridiplantae > Streptophyta > Pinopsida > Pinales > Pinaceae > Picea > Picea engelmannii. The sequence goes on along the minus strand of ML783193.1, from coordinate 189,304 downwards.
AACATGTCGAAGGATGGAACCATTAAGGAGAAGGGGATAAGGTGGTTGGCATTGAATGGAGGGATAAGGTGGTTGGAATTGAATGTAGAGATAAGGTGGGTGAGTCTTAATGAAATGAGGAGGCGGTGAATGGGAAAGGGGGGTTATGAGGGGGAAAAACACTCCGAAGAAGGGGATTTGGCAGGGAGCATTATTCTAGGAGGAGGAGACTGTATTGGGGCATTTGGAGGGGATATTATTTTAGGAGATTGGAAGACAGTTTTAGGGGTTTGGGATGGAGAAGCTTGTGGAAGGACTGTTACAAGGGGGGGCACTTGTTTCTAGGAGTTTTGGGCTCAGGGGCCAGGAATCCTTACAGAATCCTAGAGCTAGGGAGCTAGAGAGGCTCTATTCCTAGATGACTGGGTGGTTAGATGGTTTTGGGCAGTGCATCTAGTAGAGCATCAGGCAGAGTTGCAGAACAATGATAACATCAGTTAGAGGTATGTATTTTCATTTTTCTGTTGTGTTATATAAATTATTATGATCTGCTCATAAAATTTAATTAAGATGAATGGTTACATGCTGGTTATGAAATTGTGAAGATGTTAGGATAACATTTATCTAATTTAAATTATGTTTTATAATTAAATTTATATTTTATAAGGCTTTGTAGGAAGAGGCCTTACAAGAGAAACTAAGTTCCTTCCAGTTGGCCCTCCACCACTTCAGTCCTCCACCAAAGGAAAGATCATAGAAGAGAGATAATGAAGTTCTCAATCAATATGGGAAGATCTTGGGTGTTAAACATTGTGTTCAGACTTAAAGGATAAAGGGATGCAGACTCAACATGAAGTGAATAATTCCTCTAGAGTAACTTTGCTCTCAAAGTTGAATTCTTTCTCCTCTTTTCCATACCTCAGAATTGTCCCATTTATAGCCTTCAAGTGGAACTGAAGGACCGAGTCAGAATGTTTCTAGTATATGGAAGGCCAAGGATCATTGATCTCCTGTCGTGACATGGAAACTCGACACTATTTTCCAATTCTGGGCACATTTCCTGATGCATGTGGGTTGTAGTGGTGCAACCTGTGTATACACATGTTGTATATTAGGCAAGGTGCATATGTGTGGAAAAAATGTATTTTTAGCTCTGGGATTTGCATAGAGGGATGACAAGTCTGCATAGGGAAATGGAAAAAGGCCTTCTGTGCAAGATTTCATGGGGTGAGGAAAATATTTCTATAACATATGCTGCCTAATGTGTGAGGTTAGAGGAGTATCTATGATGGATGAAATACATTATAAAAACCTAGAAGTGGAGTGATGGGGAACTAGCTGAAAGAACTAGTTTCTCATTACAATCTGCATTGATTTTGCATACATGGTTGCCAATTTGAATTACACTGCAGATCCATGTGAAAATGTACCAAACAACTGTCTGTGGCCATGAATAGAAAAATACAAATGTGGTTACATGCCAAAGGTTGTGATAGTCATGAACAAGGCCCAGTAGAACCAACCTCAAAATCAATCTGAAGTTATCTGTATACAATGGAGTACAATCTGATCTCCCATGATCACTGAAGTGATATGGGTACTGGGCCAATGAAAAGGAAGCAACATATCAGGAAAGCTATGACCAAATACTGATGTCTTCAAGTATTCACACAATCCTCCAAAGGTGCAAGTCTACATCATGTGAATAAAGGAGTTGAGGTCGAACACAATGAGACTTCATTTGATTACCAGTCATTGAGGTATACCGTTAACAAATGTGAGACATCCTACCGATGATGGTAGTAGGTATCAAGGCATCGAGTACATTCTTACAAGTGTGAATAAAGGAGTTGGTCGAACACTTGAAGAATCCATCGATCGTGATACATTGATGTATTCCCAACTGTTGATGGCGAGAGAACTTGCCACTAATGACTGCAAGCCTCAAGGTACTCATAGGAATCTAGGTCTCATTTTCGGAATAGATGAGACAAAGTCGATGGAAGGAGACCCGCTGAAAGGAGAGAATTAAGGAATATATCATCATTCAGAATGAGGTACGAAGCAAGAGATTCATGATTTGGAGGAAATTGGACAAAGAACATGTTCATGAACCAATGACCCTGTGTGTCTTTTGCATGTTCCAAGTGCAAGTAGTACACAAAAAATACCCTCTGAATAACAACCAATGAGGAAAACTATTGACAAAGGAGAGGAAACAAATAATAAGTCTAATGGAATCCAAGACACTACACGAATCCCAATGTGTGAATAGATGTCTTGTCGTCAAACATAAGGGAAACCACCCAGTCAATGACCAATGATGAAATGTCGACTGTTGGGTTCAAGGTTACCTACCAATGAGGAAAGTAGGACCAGGGTGCATGATAGGACTACAACGTCATGTGATTATGAAACAAACTGAGGGTATGAACGACATGCAAAGTAAAGAGTTTTGAGGAATGGACAACACAGGTTGATAGACATCCTTTGAACAAGAGCATGATACATATGGAATACTCCAACAACATAAACTCAATGATGAAATCATGAGATCAAGAGGCATCAATCAAACTCTCCATAGGGACTGGAAGAGTAACTAGTCAGTGGAGAAAACTCTCTATAACGATCTTAGATTCCTAAGGCCATGCTAAACCCAAAATTATGATGAAAAATGGACTCAATAACTTTGTGCTCTGTTCAAAGGTGACATGACTGCTACAAATAGAATATAAGACTCCCTTCCCGCTCGCCTTTTTTTTTTTTTTCATAGTCAAATGAATGCTATGATACAGAGGAGGAAACAAGTGTCACAAGTAAGAAAAACTAGTTCCAACAATGGAACATACCTATGCGCAATGCAAGGAGGTGCATGCAGGATATGGAAACTGGGGGGAATGTTCCCTCCTGGGTATAGGGTGTCAAATTTTGATGGATATAAATGAGGCTCTTCTTGGTTGAGGATGAAAAAATGCTGAGGAAAATGGTTTATAACGCAAAGCGAGAACCATATATAGGCTCAATATTACAAGCAAGGGCATGCGATGCAATCACAACTTAACGCCAAAAAATGTCCTTTTTCATAATCATAGTCTACTTGGTGTGAAAAGGAGATAAACTTGTACCAAATAGACGTCCTTTCAAATCCAATTTATGAGTGTGAAAGACACAAGTTCACTCGATAATCTTTTCTCTTTTTGAAAAGGATTCAGAAAAGAGCTTAAATCAAAATCAGTTGGGATTCCTCTAGGTATAGGTCAACATGTTTATGAGTGAGAAATGAGGCCCAACATAAAGGCATGTATTAATTATAAGGGACTCCCGGTCCTATAGAAAAATCTCTGCATGGGCACCAAATGGAGCAGAGGATCTAACTAGGGTACCCATGTGTCGTAAGTCTCTACCATTTGATAATGAAACGTCTTGTAGAAGATGGAGGGTTCTATGTCGCAAAAAAATGGATTCATACCTAAGGAATACGAGTGACAGTTATAGGACAATGCAAATGTGCATGATGGAATGGATACCTATCCTATATGATGGGTGGCGAAAATACCCGCCCGTAGTTATGAACGGTCAACATAACGCTAAAAACCGCAAGAATCCCTGGCGAAAACTACAAAAAACAACTCAATCCACTGTTGTATTAGTCCATTGGGAGAAAATACGATCTGAAACTATAGAAAGTGGGTAAAAACTGCTATAAATAGTAACAAAAACCAAATTTTACTATGTCATTTTGAATTTTTACCCAAATAGTGAAAATTGGACCAAATTACCTTCGATCTTCAACTGGTGATTATGGGAGTGTTGAGTGATGGAATCAAAGACCGTCTAGAGTAGGTAATTCCTCTTCCCCTCCTCTTCCTTTCTAGTGGATTACATTTTTCATTTATGTTTCAAAATTTGAGTTAATTATGGCGCAAATTGATTATTTCGGTGTATGTAGGCTACCACTCATCAGGTCACGTATACACAAGGTTATATGTGACTTTTTAAAATATAGACTATGTGTACTCAGCCCTATACGCGACTGTGAATGCTGCAGCCCGCATACAAGTATGTAAACAAGGTTTTTGATGGTTGCTAACTCAAAAATTAATGTTTATTTGGTAGGATTGTGCTAGAATGGAGGGAAAGGGAACATGAGGAGGTAGATGCTACTGTGGAAGGAGATCTGGGGGCCCAAATGGCCTTGAAAATATGTGGGTTGTACACAATTTTGGCACTCAAAGGGATGAGGGCCCAAGTGAGGTTGTTACAGTTTCTCGTGGATTACTGGGATCAAGACAGTGAGAGATTCAACCTCGATGGGAAACCATTGAGGATTGAAGTCAAGGATATATATTTCTTGACTGGGTTATCGCGTCGAGGTGAGGTGGTGAACCTCAAATCTCGGGGATCTAGGAGTGGTATGAAGATAGAGGAGTACATAGACTCTCACTGTATAGTAGGGACCGAGAAGGTCGGGAGTCAACTCCCCATCCAAGCAATAAACAATCTCAACCTCAAGATTGTTGTCCTCATTTTGACCAGGATCACAGGATCAATTTCATTGCACCAGGCATCGAGGCTGCTCATGTTCTACTCTGTAGAGTTCTTGAGACCCATGGTGTATTATTGGTGCACCTCACAACTAGCTAATATGAAGAGCCAGTTGACAGAGTGCAAACATGGTGACAAGAGGAACTTCAGGTTTGCCTCTATATTGTGTATATTTTTCTTCAAGTGGGTTCCAGGTTTGGGACCTAGAGTCGAGATCATTCCTAGAGGACCTCGCGATCCAACCATGGCACAATGGACCGAGGTAATGATATGACATGGGGGAGGTAGGGTGCCCACACCCTACAATGATGATTTCTTTTACTGGTGGAGGCAAAAGGTCATTTCTATGGATGAATACCCCTATGTAGGGATCGACTTCAGAGGGGACCTTGACATGCCACTGCCACCAGGGTCTACCTACGAGGACATAAGTATTTCAATTTTTTTAAATATTTCATTTTTTTTGTATTTTTGTATAGTAAAACAAAAATATTTTTGGGTGATGCTTAAGTACTAACTAGACACTCGTGTGAAGTATACGTAGGTTCCTTACAACTGGACGGTATTCCATGACATCGTCAGAGGCACCGGGGAGATGAGGCGGTGGGAGGAGAAGGAGAGAGAATCCTTCAAAACGTGTAGGGAAACCTGTATCGTTTGACACATGGGATTCTGATGGTTCAGGTAGAGGATCTGTCGGAGGTCATGCAACAACAAGTGGTTAGTGTGCCCATAGCTTGGGTGCGACTCTTTCGGTGTCTCACAAACACCGTAGTTTGTTATCATGACACACATCCAGTGCCACAAGAGTAGATGTCGTGGATTTGGATTATGGACTGTATATGTGTATTGAGGGTGTTGGCCCCAATTTTGTACTATAAACATCATATTTTTTGAAATATATATAAAAAAGGGTTCTTTGGATTTACTTATATTACAATGTGTACATTGATGAGATTGTTTTCTTTGCTTTAGTTATGTGACAAATGTCAATCTAAAACTAAATTAGCATAAGCATTAGATACATAATTAGAACTCCTAGGTATGTGATGATAAGTAATAAAATCAAATTGTCGCTCTAAAAGACGTACCCGTAGGAATTTTTGGAGTAAAGTAGGATCATACACACAGTAACTGTTGTTAAACTAACATACTACTAACTGGGAATCTAGGTGAACCTCCAAAGAGATAATACCATGTGAAATGGCATCGAGAAAAAGTTCTATAACGATGCTATATTCAACCAAATTAGTCATGGATAGCCCTAGGCATACGCCACCAGAATACACTAGTAGACCCTCGGGTGAGTAAACCACCGAAGCGGAGGAAGATAAGTTCCGTGTATGATGACTAGCTCCATATGAGAATCCTAAGTAGAATGAAGACTCCATTTACATCTACCAACCAAGGGAAAACTCGATAAGCAAGCTGAAGACAAAAAATAAAGGGAAAATATATATACACTAAATTACATTAGTATACAAAGAGTTACGCCCAAGATTGGGGCTCAAGAGTAATATATTTTCAAGTAGAGCCCATTCCTAGGCTAAAAAAACATGTTCCCTTCATAATCTTCTAACTCATATGATCCTTTTTCTAAGACACGTCACACGATATAGGGACTGTGCCACATGGGTTTGAAATTGCCTACCCCCAACGGTTCTTTGGCTTGATCATATAAAAGGAACAAGTCACCCTCAACATACAACTGAGGATAGACATACTTATCATGTTGAACCTTGACATGTCTTTATTCACCTTGATAGTCATATAGGCATCTCAACGTTGCTAGTCAATACTCTCTAGGTGTATGGGGAGTCACTTGAAATCGGAAGTGTTAGGGAGGAGTGCAACTGCCGATATAAGAGAAGGGATTCCACATTAAATAGGTAATATCGACTCCACAACATGTACTAACTGGAAAGGAGAAAATATGGTGGCAATCTTGACCAAGGTTCAGTATGCCCAGAGCGCAGGATATAGCATAATGTGCTAGTCAGATTTACTCTGGCTGACAGTTTTCTACAAAATGGTCTTGAGAGACTTATTGATGGCATCTACCTATCCATTTTGCTTAGGGTAGTAAGGGGAATAATTACCATGCTTAAACCCCAGCTTGGATTCTAGCTCTTCCATCATTTCGTTTTGAAATTGACTGCCATGATTAGTGACAATATCACTCGGGATACCAAATCTAGAGATAATTTGATTGAATATGAATAAGGTGGTAGTATTCCTATTGGATTTAACTGTAGGCATGGCTTCGTCCCACTTAGTAAAGTAGTATACGACCATGATAATGTGTTGATTCCCCCCAACTGAAGCTGGGTTTCAATCCACGAAGTCCACCCCCCACTTAGTGAAGGGACTGACGATAATGATTGGGTAAAGGGGGGATGGATGCGAGTGCATTTTTTGAGTGAACACCTGGTAGGGGTGACATGTCTTAACAAATTCAACACAATATTTAAAGATAGATGGCCAGAAATAACTGGCTCGCAAAATTTTATGGGTTGTCGTAAGCCCGGATAGATGACCACGGCAAGCCCCACTGTGGAAATCGTTTATAACTGACTCAACTTCTTCATGAGTTAAACAACGATGCATTATATTGTCTATTCCTTGATGATACAAAGTGTTGTTGATGATAATATAATTCTTAGCTTGGTATCGTACACATTGTCGGTCATCTCGCGGGAGATGTTGAGGGAAATTCAAAGTTTGAAGATAAAGAACAATGTCTCCATACCAGGGGTCGGACAACGAGACAAGGAAAATGTGTTCATCCGCAAATGAATCAACATGGATAACATCCTCTTCCAATTGTGGGAAGTCAAATATTAACTCCACAAAGACTAGTGATTTCTTGGAATTCGCAGAAGCGAAATCGAGATCAAACTCTTGTAAAATGACAATCCATTTATTATATTTCCCCCCTATGATACGCCTGGTAAGGACATATTGAAATGGATTGACATCGGCAACCACGGTAGTCTTGTAAAGAAATATATAATGGCATAATCGTTGGACTGTTTGAACGACAACTAAAGCTAGCTTTTCAACGTGAGAATAATTGAGCTCAGGACCGACTCAGTTTCGACTAAGATAGTAGATGACGTGCTCACGGAGATCATCATCCTCTTGAACCAAAACCATAACAATCATCTCTTTGGACACTACGACATAAAGCAAGTAATCCCTACTATAGTCAGGAGACTTCAGCAGAGGCGTTGATACCAAGGATTTCTTCAAAGCATCGAATGATTCCTGGGCTTGTTCATCCCAGATAAAAGGGGTGTCCTTCTTCAAAAGATACATGAAACCATTAGTAATATTGGCATAGTTTACTATAAACCGACGTAAAAAGTTATCTTTCCCCTGTAAACCTTGAAGTTGTTGAATAGTGCACGGGGGAGGAAATCAAAGTATTGCCTCAACCTTTAATGAATCTACAATGATCTCGGTCTCAGAAACTAAAAATCCTAGAAGACGACCAAACATAACATAAAATATGCATTTATGAGGGTTCAACCGGATTCTATAATGACGTCATCTTTCAAAAACTAGCCGAGGGTGCTTAGATTGATCCACTCTCTTATGAGAGTGAGCAACAAGATAGTCAATATAAGCTTCAACTATATGCTTAAGATCGCGGAATGTGAAGGTCATAACACGTTGGAAGGCTGCTACGACATTTTTAAGGATGAAAGGCATCTTATGGTATGTGAAAATACCCCAAGGACAAATAAATGTCATCTTGTGTTGATCCTCAGGTTTAATTTGAATTTGGTTATACCTTAAAAATTCATCCATGAAAGAAAACACTTCACTTCCCACACACTCGTCAAGAATCTGATTGATGAAAGGTGTCAGGAAGTTGTCTTTAGGACATTATTTGTTCAGGTCATGAAATTCCATGCATACATGGATGGTTCCTTGCTTCTTATTCACATGAATGAGATTTTATACCCATTCAGTCAAGGGAATCGGGTAGATAAATCCAACATTAAGTAGTTTCTCTACCTCTGCCTTAATAATAGGGGCCTTTCGGGGATTGACAACTCTAAGACATTTTTGAATAGGCTTAGCATCCAAATAATTTATAATATCATGCTCGACAATTCGAGGGTTGATTCCTAGCATCTCTTCATATGATGAAGAAATACATCTCAGAATTCCTTGAAGATCTCGATGTAGATCAGGATTTATTCTGTCGAACAATCCGCACTGATGTATACATTTTCAATCTTGCTAGGGGTACAAGAGATATCCATTGTGACAGTAGCAGAGATACTCGCCATATTTATTTTGGCATAAATTATGTGCGTATCAAGTGGAACTATAACGTGACCAAATATCTCGCTCAAAGTAGATCGAAAGTCATGTTGTTCGATTCTAGAAAGCTCTGGGAGAAAATAAGAGCGATGATGCATATCATCCCAAGGTTTGTCAGAACCATTCATGGATTTGATGATAGCTTCATTTGAGGGAAAAGTTTCATCGAGGCATTCATGTGAGAAAGACAACGAATTGGCCCACATATGCATCAGTGAGGTAATAGGATCGGGATCAACAGAAGAGTCAAGAACAACTTGATACACTATCTCTGTTGTCGATAGTGGCATGGCCATTCCAACACATGACTGAACTTCACAAGACGAATTCGAGGAAGGTAGGGTCCAAGTATCGTTAAAATAGGAAGTGTGGAAAGGAACAAACCTCTCTAACGAAATAGGCCTACTGGACATGGCGTAAAAATGGTGAATTGGTGCCATGAAGTCAAAGGTACCCATAAGGGATGAAGGCATTCGGACATTGATATTATCAATTGTCGGCTGAGAATTGTTGACCATGGGGATCGACGATCCAAAAAATGCATTAGGGCTAGCATACACAAATGATAACTGGTCAATCGTCATGATCTTCCCATCATGAGGAAAACAAAGAGTACAGAAGACATACGATACGACGATAGTCATAGCATAAGTCCAATTGCATCCTAGTAATAAGTTATAATTGAAGGGCACATCAACCACCTCGACATCCACCTCTACCATCTTCCCACCTAACTAGACTGGAAAGGCAGGAAGAATACTGTGAGGGAAGAAGGAACAACCATCAAAAGAAGTCAACATGGTCGATGATTGAGAAAGATTCGAGGAGCCGAGAGCTTTCCAATAGATTAGGGACATCACACACGTTGCAACACCTTCATCAACAACCACACGTTTGATGGTATACTTCAAGTAAATCACGTGGATTTGAAATGCCACATGGTAAGGAAAGAGAGGCTTCACATCTGTGACATAAAACTTGATAAATTTCGAGCCACTGGGTTTTAGAGCTCCTAACGCAGATAGAAAGGAATTCCTCTATGAAGGACGTTCCTGGAGGACCTCCAGAGCTGACATCGCATAAGGGGTTTGACCCAGATCCTCAACAATAGAGTAATTATAGGCAACTCTAGCATTTGGATTGTGGGTATATCACTTGAGTAATCCTTTCGGAATATGAGTTGGTGGCACTATTTTTTCGATCTGCAAAGGCATCTCCGACGGAGGAGGAGGAGATTCTAGAACAGGTACAGTTTGTGAGGAACTATAATTGTGAGATCAGTGGCTACATTAACCTAAGAATTGACCATATTGATGCAAAAATAGTCACCATCTTGTGTTGGTAGGTTTTGACTTCCACTGACCACATTTTCAACATTTGAGGAGCTCAAGGCCATGTGATGGTTATGTGGGAAAGGATTCGTTAGCACGAAATATGGTAGAGAAAAGAGCCTCGTAGCTTCCACAAGTGTGGGGCATAAATGAGTAAGATGATTGTCTGTACAAAGCTTACATGGAAATTTCACCTTACGCATTTAATCTTTCTTTCCCTCTCCAACATTATTATTCATATTCTCATTATTACCATTGTCCTTGGGTTTATTATTATTCTTCCCACCCTTAGGATTATTATTACGTCCTTTCTTCTTATTCCCACCTAGTTGTTGGTTACCATTTGGGCCGGTCGACGATTGCATGTAATGTACATCTGCCGACTGAGTGGGATTGGAAGACATAGATGAAGCTGGCCCTCTTGCAGACTGGTTTAGAGACAACTCTTTCAAATGGCTTGTCACCGAGTCTACGGATTTCACATTGGCAGAGCCTACAATGCCATCGACATGAGGTCCAAGATTTTGTCTAGGTTCATAGTTTGACCTCAGTGTGTTCAGAATAATCTGGTATAACAACCCAAACTGATTTTATATAATATCTAACTGTTGGGCCTTGAAGATTGCTTCTTCCTCAGATGTAACCCCGTATGTAGCAACATCCTTCGAGATAGGAGGATTCAAAGAATTGAGGAACCATTCTAATAGAAAATTCGAGGGAATGCAGGTCTTAATCAACCTCTTCCATCTACACCACTCCTAGATGTGATTTGAGATATGAGTGGTTGTGTCCTGGCATAAGGTGGACAAAATTTCTAGGCCAACATCGTAATGAACCAGTAATTTGAAGTGGTTAAGGAAGACTAGCACCATCTAACTAAAGGTCCCATATTCCCCCCTAGGTAGCTCGATATACCATTTCTCAGCAACCCCAATGAGGGTGCATTGAAATAATCTTAACAGAATGGAATCGTCATTAAGGGAATTCAAAGAGATCCATAGGTGAAAGGTGGTGACGTGATCACCAGGATCCTCGCCATTCTTACCTTCGAATTTCAGAATGTCCGAAGGAATTTTGGTGGGGACGAGGGGCCATGTAGGATCATGACACACATGGTTGTTCATCAACTTAGACAACTATGGCATATTAAGCATGGACAAAAAAGGGATACGAGGTTGCGACATTTGACCCCAAGATCCCTGGAAAGATTGTGTTTGGGGAACTGCATCCCATCTAGATTTTTGGTAAGCACCATGGCCCTGTTCTAGATTGTAAGACCCTCCTCCAGGCTAATTCATAAGAGGTTGGTTGGGAATCATTCAAGTAGGAATGTTTTAATGTGGGTTATAAATATTTCCCCCAGTAGGAGGGGATCTGGGTTGGTGGTTTCCCAAGGTGTGAAAGTGACCTCCTCTGGGTGTGAATCCAAAGGAAAAGGTGGGTTCGTCATGCCAAACATGTTGGTCGGAATTAACACTAAGGAGGTGAGGGTATCAGATGAAACTTGAGAAGAATCTTGTCTGCCAGTTTGGTTTCTCCACCTAGAAGCAACAGGATTAGACCCGAGGTTAAAAGAAGGCATGCCTCCCATAGTAGGAGTCGTTTGAGGAATATGAGAGCCACCAAATGAAAATATAGTATAAGGAGGAGTTGTGCCCCCAAGTCCAATGCTAGCATTGGGGCCAACAACTGGGATGGATTTTGAAAACTGCGAAGTAAAATTTGACATACCATAGGAAAAAGGACTAGAGGCTATAGGTATGGATTGAACATTATAGCTCGGTGAGTGACCAAGAGACCCAAATGGGTTCGTGGCAATAGGTTGAGCATTCACTATAGGACGGGCAATAATGATGATAGGTGCCTCTGACACTACAACCATTGTAGTTGTAGGAGTCGAAGGGGTGCCATTAAATATAGTAGGTGTGGGAGTCGTAGCGCTCCTAGTATTCTCATGTCTCAGTTCAATACTTATCCTTGTAGAATCACAAGTCTGAAAAGTGGAGGTGTGTGTACCATGTCTAATAACTCTACACCTTTTAGAAGGAAAAGACTCGAAATCCGGTGGTAACTGTAACAAGTGGTAGGACCGGTGGGGAAGCTTGTCCGACTCCACGATGACGTAAGAATCAAGATATAAAAAGAAATCCTAAGGCCAACTAGTAATCAAGGAGCACACCAAAAATAATCAAAAGACCAATATGCACATAAATGGGATAAAGTAGATGAAAGGGGCCTCCCTCCCTAAAGTAGGTATGCCTTGCCCAAGAGGGGTATGAGACTCCCTGCTAAAGATCAGAGGTAAAAGAATTAGTTATAAGGGCCTTCATGGGATTAACAACTAATTGGTCAGATCCCCCCAGAGAGGTAATCCTCCATAAAGGTTGTGTGTTGTCCAACCCTTATCTGACCCAGAGTACCTGCAAAATAACCCCTGCAAGTAACCTATGTGGCACCTAAGTCAAGCAACTTAGAAACTATAGTATAACCGATACCTATGTGAGTAGTCGTAAGCCATGTACACCATATGGGTAGGGTAGCGAAGCCCAAAACCTTGAAAGCACTGCCTCTCATGGAGGTAAGGGCACTAGCAAGATCCCCATATATGAATAAATCCCCAGAAATATATCTGATGCTAAGAAGGTATCGGGGGGATATCCCTTCAATTGACCTCGCGTGACCTTGTGATTAACTCCGGTGTAAGTGGAGCCTTCTGATCTTACTGATTATACAATGGATTTCTCCACTCACTTAATCAGACACATATGTTGATTTAATAGCGTTGGATAAGTTTACTCACAAAATCCTATTCCAAGGCACTAAATCCTAAGCTAGTTTGTGCACCCTAGAAAATAAAATCGTTACTAATCAATTTTAAATTATAGCATTAATTTTAATGGTTGTGCTGACTCAAAAGGTGCGGTCATGAAACAAGTGATGTTATGACTCAACAAGTAAAGTAAATATGAATACAATGTAAAGTCCTAACTTCAATTTTCAATGAATGATATGCTTCTTAAAAATGAAATTTTCAATTCAATTCTGCAATTCTGAATAAAAATGCAATCTTTCTTTACATGCACTAAGATAAATGACAAAGACTCAAAATATCAAAATGCCAAGCAATGAAAAATGCCTAATATTTTTGTATTTTCAATATAAGAAAAATGAAAATGCATGGACTGAACAACAACTTGATATATAAAGACTCTACTGTGTATAGAAAGAGACAACTCAAGTAGGATACCAATGAGAAAAACACACAGCTAAATGTACAAGGAAAATCAAAATGAAAATATAATGAGAAAGGCACCACCCAAAAATTCAACCAAAGATAGGTTTCCTACCATCCCATAGACACTTAACAGTCACTATAGAGACCCAAGAAGACTCAACAATCATCAAAACCTACCCAACAACCACCAAACCCAAAAAACAAGCAAAAAAGGTTGATGTACGCAACTGTTCAAGGGAAAATCACATATGTACACAACTTGCAGAAGGACTGTAACACATTATTTTCGTCACCCTCATGATCTTTAATGATGTAAACCTATTTTTTGCCTTCAGAGAGGTCAGTGGCCTGAATTCCTAAATAAAGAAAGGAGAAGAACTTTCCTTGAGAGAAGAAGTTGTGTTTTCCTTTGTAAAACCCTATTTTGGAGGATTTTCATGGGCTGTACCATAGTTGGGGTGCGAAAATTCCTGATTTTCGCAGGCTACACTATAGCTAGGGCACATAATTTCCATAGGTTGCACTATAGCTAGGGCACATAATTTCCGTAGGCTACACTATATCCAGGTCGTAGCTACCTTCGTACGTGGGAAAAATGAGCATTTTCTCGATGCTTCTAGAAGGAGAAACTGTTGGATTACTGAGAGGGGGGGGGGTGAATCAGTAATAGAGAAATTTAGTCCCTTTTAACCATATAATCCAATTGATATATCAATGAAGCATTATTATCCAATAACGACAGAGTAAATAAGAAATGAACAAATGAACAATCATACACATACACAGTACACTAGTGTTTTGCGTAGAAACCCAAATCGGGAGAAAACCACTTAGTGCTTTTTCTTATATGTCTTGAAGAATTAAATTCATTGGAAGCACCAACTTCCTTTGTTTTCCAGTTGCAACTGGAAGGAGGCTCCAACCACCTAGTTTCTCAGGCTACAACCTGAGGGAAGCTCCAACTCCCCAATTCTCTGGCTACAACCAGAAGGAGGCTACAACCCCCTATGTTCTTCGGCTACAACCAGAAGGTGGCTACAACCACCTGTCCTTGCTCCATCCTGCCACCCTGAAGTAGAAGTAGAATGATGGAACCACTATCACACTATCACTATGAGATATACCACTGTAAACCTATACCAATAAATCTAAACCATGCATCAACCATGCATCAACCTATAATCAACCTGTACCATAAACAAGTGCATCAACCATGCACCAACCTGTAATCAAAATGTACCATAAACAATTGCATCAACCATGCACCAAACTGTAATCAAACTGTACCATAAACAAGTGCATAAACCATGNACCAACCTGTAATCAACCTATACCATAAACAAGTGCATCAACCATGCACCAACCTGTAATCAACCTGTACCATAAACAAGTGCATCAACCATGCACCAATATGTAATCAACTTGTACCATAAATAAGTGCATCCAACCATGTACCAAGTATGTACCAATCATGTATCAACTAATCATCAACTATGACTCATCAATATGTACCAACATCATCAACTATACACCTCATGTATGTGCCAACTCATCAACTACTGTCTCAACCATGTAGTCAACATGTACCTCAACCAAAAGCCCTCATCAATTTCATCATCAAAATATGATTTGTAGCTCTGTAATAGACCTGGTGTATCTGATCACATTCCTACAAACCTTCCTTAACTTTAACATCAAGAGACTAGCATTTTCATCAAACTTTTCTTTAGTCTCACATGCCTAGTTTTGGATTAGTCAACAACCCTAA
>ML783193.1:122749-145374 GCA_009831015.1 Picea engelmannii | reverse complement strand
GTTCATCCATATTTACTTCTTATCAACCATGACAAAACAATAATGAGTCATATTTACATCAAACACTATTGGGTCCATTACCCAAACCTTTGTGCTATGTGTCTTTCTTCAAGGGTTGACATCAATGACAACCAACCTTAATCGATAGAAACTTCTATGGTGAGGTGGCCTCTGAATGGTTTTGATATTACTTGATTTCATGATTTAGTGGGATCATCCTAACCTCCTCACCTTATCCTCTTCAACTTATAAAAGGAGAGGAGATCTCATGGAGAAAGTTAGTTGGATTTGGCTTGGAATTATTATCTTGGTTAGAGTGGCTTTGAGCTTTGCTTTTGTCAAGATAGATGTTAGATCTATAGTCTCAGAATTCTTGGATCAAAAGTGTGTGGGAAGAAAGGAAATGTTGGAAGGAACCTTACAACATCAAGGCATCTGGTTGTAATCTCTCTTCCTATTATTAATATAATAAAGTGGCATGTTTCTTTCCCATAGAATTATCTTTATTTTATTACATAATTCCTTGATAATATGCATAGGTACTCGTTGAATATACTCTCTCTGCTTTCACTTTGGTTGGTTTGTGTCTCATTGCAGGATCGGTATCACAAGAGCACTAGAGTGAAACATGAACAACAAAGACATAAGGAAACAAAACTTAAAGGTATTTCTCTCGTCTTTTGTCCGGTAGTAAATTCGATGATTAGAGCCTAGGGAAAGCACCATGTCTTGTCGTGTTTTTTTCTAGATCTAGGTGGATCTAGGGGGATTAGTCTATGTTCACATATTCACCGATTTACCTGATAACAAAGACAACATGAGTATATACATGAATGTCATGCAAAAACCCGCGTATATGTGTAAAAAAAAAAGCTAGGCTAAGGAGAAGGATGAAAGACTTAGACCCAGAGTGGACAGAGGATGTCAAGAAATGATACGACAAGAAACACAATATGAACGAGAGAAATCTAAGGAGAAAAAACACTCCAAACCCCGAAAAAAGAAGATTCAATCCCTAGTATGGTCGCCAATTTTGTTACGAGGAAAATCTCTCTATGGCTAGGGGAAAACCACAACCAATGGAAATGACTATAGAAATCAACTATATTCCCAAGTATTCTATATAAAAAAATATGCCAGCAAGACAAGATAAAATGCCTACCTCATCTAGACGTTTGATGAAGTCCACCATTGAACACTCGACCCAAAGAAATACACCTACAACCAGTACTCAACAATCAAGAAAAGAAAGCATATGGTGATAATATATGATGTTAGCACATTCAATAGCATAATCCATTAACATACATAACAAATACGCCCATGGAATAATAATTCAAATATTTTCAAGATATCAATTGGATGAGAAAAGAGTATTTCTATTAAGATATGATTAGCATAAGTGAAAAAGTTACAAACTTCCATGTCAGTACAATTCAGAACCGAGAAACTAAGTTCCTTCCATTTGGGCCTCCACCACTTCAATCCTCCACTAAAGGAAATCTCATAGAAGAGATACAATGAAGTTATAAATCAATAAGGGAAGATCTTGGGGGCTAAACACTGTGTTCAGACTTAGAGGATAAAGGGACGTAGACTCAATGTGAAGTGAATAATTCCTCCAAAGTAACTTTTCTCTCAAAGTTGAATTATTTCTCCTCTTTTCCATAGCTTGGAATTGGCCCATTTATAGCCTTCAAGTGGAACTAAAGGGTTGATTCGGAACATTTCCAATATATGGAAGGCCAAGGATCATTGATCTCCTGTCATGACATGGAAACTCGACACGATTTTTCAATTCTGGGCACATTTCTCGATGTGCGCGGCTGTAGTGGTGCAACTTGCATATATGAATGTTGTATAGTAGGCAAGGTGTGTATATGTGGAAATAATGTATTTTTAGCTCTGGTATTTGCAAAAAGGGATGAAAAATCTGCATAGGGAAATGGAAAAAGGCCTTATGTGCAAAATTTCTTGGGGTGAGGTAAATCTTGCACAGAAGAATGACAGCCTCTACCTATCCATTTTCCTGGGGGTAGTAAGGGGAAGAATGAACATGCTTAAACACCGGCTTGGATGCTATATCTTCCATCATTTCATTCTAAAAGTGACTGCCATGATGAGTGACAATATCACTCGAGATACCAAACCGAGCGATAATTTGATTGAATACGAAGAAGGCGACAATATTCTTGTCGTGTTTAACTGTAGGCATGGCCTCAACCCACTTAGTAAAGTAGTCTAGGACCACAATAATGTGTTGATTACCCCCAACTGAAGTTGGGTTGCAATCCATGAAGTCCACCCCCCACTTAGTGAAGGGACCGACATTAATGACTAGGTGAAGAGGGGATAGATGCAAGCACATGTTTCGAGTGAACACCTGGCTGGGGTGACACTTCTTAACCACTTCAATGCAATCTTTAAATATAGATGGCCAGAAAAAATCAGCTCAAAAATATTTTTGGGCAGTCGTAAGCCCGGATAGATGACCACCACAAGCCCCAATGTGGAAATCATTTAGAACTGACTTAGCTTCTTCATGAGTTAAACAACGATGCATGATATTGTTTATTCCTCGAAAATACAAAGTGTCACCGACGATAATATAATTCTTAGCTTGGTATTGTACACGTCATTGGTCATCTCATGAGAGATGCTAAGGGAAATTCAAAGTTTGAATATAGAGAACAATGTCCCCATACTAGGGGTCGAATGAAGAGACAAGGAAAATGTGTTCATCCACAAACAAATCAACATGGATAACATCCTTGTCCAATCATGGGAAGTCGGATATTAACTCCGTAAAGACTATTTATTTATTGGATTTCGAAGAAGAGAAATCGAGATCAAACTCTTGTAAAATGACAATCCATTTATTATATTTTCCCCCTATGATATGCCTGGTAAGGACGTATTGAAATGGATTGACATTGGAAACCACAATAGTCTTGCAAAGAAATATATAATGGCGTAATTGTTGGACTGCGTGAACGACAACTAAAGCTATATTTTCAACATGAGAATAATTGAGCTCAAGACTGACTAAGTTTCGATTAAGATGGTAGATGACGTGCTCGTGGAGCTCATCATCCTATTGAACCAAAACCATACCAATCATCTCTTCGGACACGACGACATAAAGCAAGTAATCCATACTGTAGTCATGAGACTTCAACAGAGGTGTCGATACGAAGGATTTCTTCAAAGCATCGAATGATTCTTGGGCTCACTCATCCCAGATAAAAGGGGTGTCCTTCTTTAAAAGATGCATGAAACCCTTAGTAATATTGGCATAGTTTACTATAAATCGACATAAAAAGTTAGATTTCCCCTGTAAACCTTGAAGTTTTTGAATAGTGCACGGGGGAGGCAATCAAAGTATTTCCTCAACCTTTAGCGGATCTACCATGATCCCGGTCTCGAAAAATAAAAATCCCAGAAGATGACTAGACCTAATGAAAAATATTCATTTATGAGGGTTCAATCGGATTCTATAATGCCGACATCTTTCAAAAACTAACCGAAGGTGCTTTGAGTGATCCACTCTCTTAAGAGAGTGAGCAGCAAGATCGTCAAGATAAGCTTTGACTATACGCTTAAGATCATGGAATGTAAATGTCATAACATGTTGGAAGATTGCTCCAGTGTTTTTAAGGCCGAAAGGCATCTTCTGGTATGCAAAAGTACCCCAAGGATAAATAAATGTCATCTTGTGTTGATCCTTGGGTTTAATTTGAATTTGGTTATACCATGAAAATCCGTCCACGAAAGAAAACACTTCTCTTCCCGCACACTCGTTGAGAATATGGTCGATGAAAGGTGTCGGGAAGTTGTCTTTAGGACAATATTTTTCCAGGTCATGAAATTCCATGCATACACAGATGGTTCCTTGCTTCTTATTCACAGGAATGATATTGGATACCCATTCAGTCAAGGGAACTAGGTAGATAAATCCAACATTAATTAGTTTATTTACCTCTGCCTTGATAGCAGGGGTCTTTTGGGGATTGGCAGATTTAAGACGTTGTCAAACAGGATTAGCATCCGGATAATTTCTAATCTCATGCTTGACAATTCAAGGGTTGATTCCTGGCATCTCTTCATATGAGCAAGCAAATACATCTCAAAATTCCTTGAAGAGATTGGTGTAGATCATGATTTATTCTGGAAAACAATCTGCATTGATATGTACATTTTCAATCTTGTCAAGGGTACAAGAGATTGGTAGGATAGATACTTGCCATATTTCCTTCAATATAAATTTCGTGCATATCAAGTGGAACTACGACGTGACTATTGTTGGGAAAAACACCCTACGGACTAGCAAATTAGGGTCGGACTTTGCATGCAGATTTGACCGAATAGAAACCACTTTTTTACCTACATCCCAAGATTTAAATCCCCTTTTCTCAGTAAATGCATGGAAAAGGACCAACTACCTTATTACCAGCGTTCGATGTCGATCCTTTGTTGTTCTTGATTACTTATTTGCGCTGCTCCTTCCAAAGATGACTTGCACTTAAGACAAACAACAACTATGCATGCATGCTACTTCTATACTCAAGGGTTAGAAATCAAACATAAATTAATCAAAATATATACAATTCATGAATTGGGACGAGAAAAGCATTCTTTTTATTACGTAAAGTGAATTAACTTACAAAAGTTGAGACGAACCACCGCTCCTTGAACCTGATCCTGGGCTCCTCTTCTTCTGTCCTTCAACTACTTTGCGTTAAATCTCCTTTGGCATGAGGAAAGGCTAAAGGGTTGGGACAATGGAATACGTAAATGGGTAGAGTTTCTTCGCTATATTTTTTCCTCCTCCAAATGGTACCCCTACCTCTTCTTTTATAGGCTAGAAGGAGCTAGCATTTTGGATGAACCCTTGGCCATGCATGGTCGGGAGTTTCAGTTAACTGACCCATAGCTTTTTGTTTCATCGACAACTTTCCTTTTTTCGTGCTTTTGTAGGTACACATGGGCTGTTGTGAGTCARCCAACATGTACATGCATGCAGTAATGGGTTAAGGCACGTGGGCCTTGACACAAGAGGATTTTCAAAGAGTTTTTCAACAGAGTTTTGGCAAAGAAGGGATATGAGTTGGCCTGATGCCAGGTAAGCATGTGTGGTGCAATTTAGGGTTATAACAGATGCCCCCTAATGTGTGAGGTTAGAAGAGCATCTGATGGCCGAAATACATTACCAATATTTACTGATGTGCTGAACGATTGAGCCCAAGGATTAGGAACCAGGAGGTGCCATCTGCAAAATAAAAAATGTCTCACCGAGGCGGGCATACCCATGCTCGGGATAAAATAGAACCATGGCTACCAATCAAATACACTGTAGATCCATGTCAAATAACTATAAATAGTAGCCTCGAATAATACACAATGGAGCTACATCTCGAAATCAGAAAGATATACATATAGAGCATCCATCTTCCATAAGTTGATTCGGCCTGAGGGCTGGAATTCAGAGCTTGAGAAACAACTTCAAAGTCTTCCAAAACTCGAGTAGGAGTGTAATATGAGTGTATGAATGCACTACCCAAAGGTCTTCGACGGCTTGTTGGTCATGGACTTGATAATCTTGATGATCGGACTGAAGGATTCAGTGATTTTGAACAAGGACTTGATTGGATGTCCAGAATGGCTAGGTATATGGAAAAGAGACATATTGCAGAGAGGCCAACTCAGGCTTAGTGACAAACTTCCCTTGGACAGTAGCACGACAAGTGATGAGACTCTGGCAGCATATATGTGAATCATAAGTCTACGAAGTAGGAGGCAACACAAACTCTCCATATGTTTGGTAGAATAAGCAAACAGTGGAGGACACAACTCTATATAGCGAGAAAAGCTTCCTAAGGTCGTACTACATCCCATAGTCTGATGAACAAACAGACAGATGTGATTTATCCAAGGGCGACTCATTATGTTGCCAATAAAGAAAATACTTTTCCCATCCTCTTTTTGGCGTATATTTGATTTTTTTTGTTCTTTTCGATAATTTTGGAAAAAGAATAAAGGAATATTACGTTACAATGGAGGAATGAGTATTGCAAACATACAAGCTCAAGGCACAAGGACAAGACTGATGTTCTGGTAAAATGATACTCAAGGAAAATCCTCCGGTGGCCAAAGGTGTTAAGACGCAAAAGAAAACTGTCACAAGGCTGGTGGATAAGGTATGCAAATGTGGTTGTAGAACACACAATGGTAACATCCTTCGATGTAAGTTTAACAAGCCCAGAGAAGGTAAGCTCGGTGGTTTTTCATATTTAGAGAGTCTGAAAAAGCATAAAAGGAGACTCCGTTGGGGTACCTTTTTTGAAAATAGTATAGTCGGTTTGAAAAAGGGGTAAACTAGCACCGATTAGATGTTAATTCAAAACCATTTTAACAAGTGTGACAAGGACACGATCACTCGACCATTTTTTCACTTTTAAGGAGTATGAAAAAAGCTTAACTATGACTCCGTCAGGAATGTTCTTTTGGACCAATTTAACAAGTGTGAAAGAATAAGGTCACTCGGTGATCTTTTCAATTTTAGGGAGTCTGAAAAGAGATTAACTATGGACTCCGTGGGGGTTTCTTTTTTGTAAGTTTAGTCCCTCGGGCCCGAAAAAGGAATAAAATTATACCTAAGAGTACTCTTCTAAAGAATGGGAATTCAATAGAGATTACCTTTGTTCGTACAGTTGACTGTCCAGACCGAAAAAGGGGTAAACTACCACCAGACAGACGTGACTTCAAATTTCAGTTTAACGAGTGTGAAAGGCCACAAGATCGCTCGAAAATCTTTTCATTTTTAGAGGGTCTGAAAAGGGATTAAAAGGAGACCCGTTATTTTTGGGAGTCCTAAGGGTGAGACAAAGAGAGAAAAAGAATCATGCAAATGAGGCTCAAACTCATATTCAGGAAAGACTATATGGACTCCCGAGCCTACAGTGTTTTTAGAAATGACATGGACACCACAATGCAACTAGGACCTACCTAGGGCATCCATGTTCTGGTAAGCTCTACCGCCAAGTTGTGACACTTCTAAAGAAAATATGATGGTTCCGTGTCACAACCTGATGGAATCGATCCTATAGGATTATTTGGAGGTGGGCAGGTTTCTTGGCTGCCCCCTTCTGTGCTTGTAGAGGTTTGAGTTAGATTTTTCCCATGTTGAAAGGGATTAGTCAACACTGCTTGTTTTTGTTGTGTGACAAACTTTTGGGCCTCTGTAAGTTGAGGACAAAGATGGGTTGGGTGGTCTTCCACACACAAGTTGCATGGATACCTCGCCTTCCATTTTTCTATGTTGTCCCTGCCAGCATTATCAGTGGGTTTTTAATCCCCCTTACCCTTCTTTCGTTGTTTTTTCTTCCCTTCAAGTTGTTGGGTGGCCTTTGGGTTAGTCGACTGCATGGTGTGTACTTCCGACGTTTGGGTAGGGGGAGCAGCCAAAGTAGTAGCTTGGCTGGCCACTGTGTGTTGTATGGATAATTTTTGCAACTATTTTGTCAATTGCTCAACGAGCTTGGTTTGTGTTGAACCAACAATACCATCGGCATGTGGTCCAACTCTCTGTCTAGTTTTATCCAGTATAGAATGTGGCGCATCTGGCAAGATGTTGTATAATAAACCAGAGTGAGAATAGATGAGTTCAAACTGTTGAGCCCTCATGATGGCGTCTTCCTCAGAGAAAAATCCGGATGTTGCAACGTCTTTGGATAACTGTGGGACCAAAGACTTAAGGAACCACTCAAGGAGGAATGTTGGTGGGACTGGTACCTTGATTAAACTCTTCTAACGTCTCCACTCTTGGATATGATCAGAGATATGGTATGTTGTTGTCTATTCGAAATTGGCGAGCAACTCTGTGCTAGCATCGTATCTCACAGGTAACTAGAAATGGTTAAGGAAGGCCATCACCAGTTTGCCAAAAGAAGAGTATCTTGAGTGATCGATCTCGATGTACCATTTCGTGGCACTCC
Organism: Picea engelmannii; assembly: GCA_009831015.1. Classification (NCBI taxonomy): domain Eukaryota; kingdom Viridiplantae; phylum Streptophyta; class Pinopsida; order Pinales; family Pinaceae; genus Picea; species Picea engelmannii. The sequence goes on along the minus strand of ML783193.1, from coordinate 137,380 downwards.
CAATAAGAGTACGTTGAAACAATCGCAACTGTACGAAGTCTTATTTCAATGAGTTAGATGAGCACCAAAGATGAAAAGTAGTCACATGATCACCTGAATCTTCATTAGTCTTGGCCTCGAACTTTGGAATGTCCAAAGGAAACTTTGTCGGCATAGGAGGCCAATGTGGATTGTGACAAATAGTGTCATTCAACAACCTTGTCAAATATGGCAAGTGTAAAGTCGCCAGGAATGGTAGTTTGGGCTGCTGCTGATAACCTGGGAAAAAGGGTCCTAGAGTTTGACTGGAACCAGGTTTCCAGGAAAGTTTTGGCTACTGGCCCAGGTTTTGGTAGAAACCATGGCCCTGACCAGCGTAAGGATTTTTCATCTGTGGAGACATCATCGATTGATTTCCCAAAAAGGACATAGAATGTTAGGCATGCATTGTATTTGAAGGACGTTGGGAAGGATTACCCCATGCCAGTCCTGCGGGGAGAGGCATAGTAGTCTGTCCAGGGTTCCATTGACTGTTGAAAGAATTACCCTAGAACGACATTCTGGAGGAGGGAACAGATCCTTGTCCTGAGTTCCAAGGTCCTTCTATGTGTGCCCCCTGTGCAGGAATAGTACCCTGCACATGAGTAGATTGTCCAAAAATGAGGTTTCCCCCAGATGGGAAAGTGGCTGACAAGAAAGTGTTGTTACCAAATGTTTCGTTCCAAGAAAACGGTGTCGAACCTACCAGCATACTGTGTACAGGTGGTCTCTGACTCCCAACTCCAAATAAACTATTGTGTGTAGGTTGCCTGGAGGACTGCTGATGTAGACCACCAAGCAAAGGGGATGAAGGAGGGATATGACCTCATGTGTAAGGAAAAACATTAAAAGGGACAGGAGTGCCCCCAAGGTGACCTTGCAGAGGAGTGCTAGAGCTCCCTACCCGCAGACCCAAAGTCTGTAAAGTGGAGTAGGTTAGTACAAGACTTGTACCCGAACTAGGCATACCATATGAGAAAGGAGGGCCTATCGCACTAGGTGTGAAGGGGGTTGTGGCCGTCGCCATAGATGGGTTTGGTCCACTGTGCGACGTAGTTGCGGCCGAGACCATGGTGGCTCAGACCGAAGATGGTAGGTTAGGAGATGACTCTCCTGTGGTGGAAACTGTGGTGGGAATTGACGAATGCCTAGAAGGAGTAACAACATTTGTTTCCATTACTATGTGAGGCACTGTCTAGCGTTCGTTAAATTGGATTGGTACAATAAACAGTGCCAAGATATCAGTGGTTGGTGTTTCAACTAAGCCAAGAGTGGTTTCTTCTGTTGGGTATGTGTTATATTCTTTGCACGAGTAGTAGTGTATGAGCGGCTGCGCCAGGCGCGCAGGGGGGTTAGAGGGGGGGTGCAAGGGGGTGGAGCCCCCCGCGCGGGGGTTCAGGGGCAGCGCCCCCAATTTTTTTTTTTCGGGCCGACATATTTCCAGGACGACATATTTCTAGGACAACATATTACCGGGACAACATATTTCTGGGACCACATGATATTATTTGGTTTTTCGGCACATGGTTTTTTTGTCGATGGTTTTCTATTTCCGGTTAAGGAATTAGGGTTTTGGACTAATCCAGGTCATTGTGTTAGGGTTTTGGATGCCACTAGCTCCTATATGTATATTGTATTGTAAACAATGCAACACAATGTATGAATATAATATATGCTGGTTTTCCCGGTTTGGGTTTCTAGGTGAAAAATCTTTGAGTAATGTTTGTATTTTCCATTGTATCTTTTCTATTCTTTTCTGAATATCAGTTTGCAGTAGATATTGTACAAGGTTATAATTTACAGCTTCAAGGTTCAAAATGGTTGATTCCTCCGGGATTTTTTCGGGCACAAAGGTTTGTAACCCGGTCGCTTCAAAAGACCCTTGTTGGTCTAGCTTCCACCTTAATGGTGGCGGGGGTGGCTCCAGTGTAACCGGCGGCGGGCCAAGAAGCCTTCATGACCGAAGGAGCTCGGGATCCTCCACTGTGTGAGAATATCCAGGACATTCTAAGGTATTCTAAATGTTCAAAAGTAACACACACTAAAAAGAAGCCCCTAAGAGATAAGACAAGAAATTACTAAACTATTTGGAAGAACAGTTACAACAACCACCACTAGAGAAACTTACCGGTGCAAGTGAAACTCGGACATGGAAGCACCCTCTGGGTATACTCTGCAAAGCATGGCCCGATGTCTATCCTAGGTACCATGGTATACCCCCACAGTCACCTGTGTATGTCCCTAAAAAGATTGGCAACTAGGTTGCCAGCACGCAAACAGTCACTAGGCGGGTACAATCAAAAGTCAGGTACACCACAATGAGTAGGGTATCGAGTCTGAAACCTGTCAAGGGTATCGAGAGAAAATGGTATGGAATAAAATTGAGGACCTCGAACAGATTCGAGACCCGTGAAGCCCCGTGGAAAATGCAAACGACGGAATCCCAAAACAAGCCCTCTATATGTGTTCTCCACTACGATTGGTCCGGCTTTGGAGGGGTTATCTCCGCTACCTTTCCGCACTCGACCTCGTGTTTATCCCCTGTGTTAGAGGGGGGTCCTGGATAACTTCCACAAAACTAGACTTATACACTCCCTATCTTAGACTCCAATGTTTGGTTTTGAATGGCCTTGAAGAGTTTCCTCTCCAACCTAATCCAAGGCCCTAATCCTGAACTAGTTTGTGAACCCTACAAACATAAAAGTCTAGTAGATTTTAAAATTAGCGTTGCTTTTAAGGATTTGTCTTACGTCAAGGGGTATGAGGGTGAAACTGATGATGTGTAAAATATGAAAGCAAGAATAAATGAAAAAGATGGAAACAAAAAAACTTTTACTGAAATGCAAAATTTCAACAACTTTTCACAAAGAAATATTTTTAATTTTTTTAAGATTTTGGACAGCAAACTTAAAGGAATTTCACTCGACTAAGAGCTACTTATGATCTAAGTGAACTACAAAAAACATACGAAATAAAAGACTTTTCCCTCGCTAATGATGCAAAAACACACGCTTCAACCAAAGGAGAAAATGAAAAGAGATTTTTTTTTTATTTGCGTGCTAGTAAAGCAAGAAAGGGAAAATACCGACAAGCAAAAAACCAAAAAAAACAATTCTGGATTAACACGCAGATCACAAAGAATCAGATTAAAGAATCACACAAAGGCAATTGAAAAAACAATGACTCTCACGCTTGTCAAAAAACCATAAAACATTTTTTTTTTTTTTTACCTGTCAACTTTTAACTGAGAAAAAGCAGGCTAAGGGTAAGATGAAGCCTAAGCTACTGACTGTTCAAACATAGATTCAAACACCTGAGAGGAATACTTCTTATCAAGGGAGGAGATGACTTCCCCACCCTGAACAAAAAGTAGCCTGTACAAGCACGCTATTGTCACTCAAATAGCATGTGTGCAAACGCGTGCTGACCAGAAACAGAGAGCATGTACACGCGAGCTGACCTTGTACAGGCCGCATGTATATCTAAATTCTAAGAAAAAATATGAAAACATGAAGTCCAGACCAGGGAGAGGCCTCTAGTATTGATAACCAGGATCCCTTGAAGGCTTGGATACTCTTTCTAACAAAAAAACAAATAATGCAAGGAAAAATAATAAGGCATAAAAAAATCAATCTGAGATAGGACTGTTACCAAGCAAGACTCAGACAGGATTCCAGAAAACCCCCTGAGAATGTGTGATTCTGACAGGGAAGAGGAGGACTGCCTCTAAGGTTATATGAACTCCTACACGCTACTGCTATCTCTACAACTAGTGTTCACACATGGGATGTTAGAGGATAGGGTGCGAGTACATGCGTTCAAGCCTTATGCAGGCCGCGTGTACCTCTGTGTGTATTGAAAAAAATAGTCAAGAAAAAGTCAGGGAAAGATGGTATGGAAAACCAGACTCCCTGCTAGCTTAGACCTTACAGAAATAAAAGAAAAAGACAGGCAAAGAAAAAACATAAAACCTAGTCTTTAAACTACCCAAAAACTTAAATAAATCTAGGAATCCTAAAGAGTATTATCCCCAGTATGGTCACCAATTCTGTTGTTGGGAAAAGCACCCTACAGACTAGCAAATTAGGGTCAGACTTTTCATGCAAATTTGATCGAATAGAAACTACTTTTTTACCTACATCCCAAGATTTAAATCCCTTTTCTCAGTAAATGCATGGAAAAGGACCACCTAACTTATTATCGGCGTTTGATGTCGATCCTTCGTTGTGCTTGATTACTTGTTTGCACTGCTCCTTCCAAAGATGACCTGCACTTAAGACAAACAACAACTATGCATGCATGCTAGTTCTATACTCAAGGGTTAGAAATCAAACATAAATTAATGAAAATATATACAATTCATGAATTGGGACGAGAAAAGCATTATTTTTATTACGTAAAGTGAATCAACTTACAAAAGCTGAGACCGACCACCATTCCTTGAACCTGATCCTGGGATCCTCTTCTTCTATCCTTCAACTGCTTTGTGTTAAATCTCCTTTGGCATGAGGAAATGCTAAAGGGTTGGGACAATGGAATACATAAATGGGCAGAGTTTCTTCGCTATATTTTTTTCTCCTCCAAATGGTACCCCTACCCCTTCTTTTATAGGCTAGAAGAAGCTAGGGTTTTGGATGAACCCTCGACCATGCATGGCCGGGATTAACTGACCCATAGCTTTTTTTTCAGTCGACAACTTTCCTTTTTTTGTGCTTTTGTAGGTACACACGGGCTGTTGTGAGTCAGCCAACATGTACACGCATGCAGTAATGGGTTAGGGCGCGTGGGCCTTGACACAAGAGGATTTTCAAAGAGTTGTTCAGTAGAGTTTTGGAAAAGAAGGGATATGATTTGGCCTGATGCCAGGTAAGTATGTGTGGTGAAATTTAGGGTTATAACAGTGACCGACTATTTCTCTCAAACTAGATTGAAAGTCATGTTGTTAGATTCTAGCAAGCTCTGGGAGAAAATAAGAGAGATGATGCATATCATCCCAAGGTTTGTTGGAACCACTCATGTCTTCGATGATAGATTCATTCGAGGGAAAATTATCATAAAGGAAGTCATGTGAGCAAGACAACTAAGTGGCCCATACGAGATTAAGAACAGGATCCTCCTCATCTGTCGGCGAGGTAATAGGATTGGGATCGATGGAAGAGTCAAGAACAACTTGATACGCTATCTCCGTTGTCGATAGTGGCATGGGAATTCCAGCATGCGACTGACCTTCACAAGACAAATTTGAGGAAGGTAGGGTCCAAGGATAATTAGGAAGTGCGGAAAGGAACTTAGCTCTATGATGAAATGAGCCTACTGGACATAGCGTAAACATGCTTAATCAATGCCATGAAGTCGAAGGTACCCATAAGAGATGAATACATTAACATTGATATTCTCAGTTTCCAGCTGAGAATTGTTGACCACAGGGATCAATGGTCCAATAGATGCATTGGGGATAACATATGCAAAGGATAACTGGTTGATCATCATGATCTTCCCATCGTGAGGAAAAAAAAGAGTATGAAAGATGGACGATATGACAACAGTCATAGCATAAGTTCAATTGCATCCTAGTAATAAGTTATAATCAAGGGGTGCATCAACCACCTCAAAATCCACCTATACTATCTTCCCACCGAAATGGACCATAAAAGAAGGAAGAATACTGTGAGGGTGGAAGGAATGACCATCAAAAGAAATCAACATGGTCAGCGATTGAGAAAGAGTCGGAGAGTTGAGAGATTTCCAACATATCAGGGACATCACACATGTAGCAATGCTTTCATCAACAACCACACGTTTGATGGTATACTTCAAGCAACCCACATGGATTTGGAATGCCACATGGTAAGGTAAGCGAGGCTTCACATCTGTGACATCAAATTTGATAACTTTCGAGCCACTAGGGTCTAGATTTCCTAACGCAGATAACAAGGCATTCCTCTGTGAAGGACACGTCTGGAGTACCTCCAAAGCCAGCATCACACAAGGGGTTTGACCTAGATCCTCAACAATAGAGTAATCCTGGGTGGCTCTAGCATTTGGATTATGGGTAGATTCCTTGAGTACTCCTTTCAGAATACGAGGCAGTGGAACTAGTTTTTTGATCTGCAAAGGCGTCTCCAAAGGAGGAGGAGATTCTAGACCAGGTACAGTCTATGAGGAACTGTAATCATGAGACCAGGTGGCTACATTAACCTAAGAATTGACTATATTGATGCACAAATGGTCATCATCTTATTTTGGTGGGTTTTGACTTCCACTGGCCACATTTTTGACATTTGAGAAGCTCGAGGCCATGTGTTGGTTATGTGGTAAAGGATTCGTCATCACAGTGGGTGGTAGAGATAAGAGCCTCACAACTTCTGCAAGTTTGGGGAATAAATGCGTAAGATGATCATCTGTACAAATATTATAGGGAAATTTCACCTTATGCCTTTCTTTCTTTCCCTCACCAACGTTATTATTTGTCTTCTCATTATTACCATTGTCCTTGGGTTTATTATTATTCTTCCCACCTGTACGATTATTATTACGTCCTTTCTTCTTATTCCCGCCTAGTTGTTGGTTACCATTTGGGTCGGTCGATGATTTCACAGAATGTACATCCACCGAATGAGTGGGATTGGAAGACACAGATGAAGTTGGCCCTCCTGTAGACTGGTTTAGAGACAATTCTTTCAAATGGCTTGTCACCAAGTCTATAGATTTCACATTGTCGGTGCCTACAATGCCATCGGCATGAGGTCCATGATTTTGTCTAGGGTCATAGTTTGACCTCGATGCGTCTGAAAGGATCTGGTATAACATACCATACTGAGCGTATATAATATCTAACTGTTGGGCTTTGAATATTGCTTCTTCCTCAGATGTAACTCTTGATGTAGAAACATCCTTTGAGATAGGAGGCTGCAAAGACTTAAGGTACCATTCTAATAGGAAATCTGGGGGAATGAAGGTATTAATCAACCTCTTCCATCTACTCCACTCCTGGATGTGATCCGATATATGAGTGGTTGTCATGGAGTAAGGTGGACAGAAGTTCTAGGCCATCTTCATAATGAACTGACAATTGGAAGTGGTTAAGGAATACTAGCACCATCTGACTAAAGGTCCAATATGCCCCCCTAGGTAGCTCAATATACCATTTCACAACAACCCCAATGAGCGTGCATTGAAATAATATTAACCGAATGGAATCTTCATTAAGGGATTTCGAAGAGCACCATAGGTGAAAGGTGGTGACGTGATCACCAGGATCCTCGCCATTCTTACCTTCAAATTTTAGAATGTTCGAAGGAAGTTTGGTGGGGATGGGGGGCCATGTAGGATCATGACACACAAGGTCATTCATAAACTTATACAAGTCTGGCATATTAAGCGTGGTCAAAAAAGGGAGACGGGGTTGCGTCATCTAGTCCCAAGCTCCCTGGAAAGATTGTGTTTGGGGAACTGCAACCCATCTAGAGTTCTGGTAAGAACCATGGCCCTGTACAGGATTGTAAGACCCTTCTCCAGGATGATTCATAAGAGGTTGGGTGGGCATCATTCTAGTAGGAATGTTCTGATGGGGATTATAAAAATTTTCCCTAGTCGGAGTGGTTCCGAGTTGGGGGTTTCCCAAGGTGTGAAACTAACCTCCTCTGGGTGTGAATCTAGAGGACAAATGTGGGTTCATCATGCCAAACGTGTTGGTCAAAATCAACACTGAGGAGGTGAGGGTATAGGACAGAACTTGAGTAGAAGCTCTTCCGCCAGGTTGGTTGCTCCACCCAGAAGAAACAAGATTAGACTCGGGGTTAAAAGAAGGAATGCCTCCCATAGTAGGAGCCGTTTGAGGGATATGAGAGCCACCAAATGAAAAATGGAGTATAAGGAGGAGTTGTGACCCCAAGTCCAATGCTAACATTGGGGCCAACAACTGGGATGGAGTTTGAAAACTGTGAAGTAAAATTTGACATACCATATGAAAAAGGACTAGAGGCCATAGGGATGGAATGAAAATTATATCCCAGTGAGTGACCAAGAGACCCAAATGGGTTCATGGAAATAGGTTGAGCATTCACTATAGGATGAACAACAGTGATGATAGGTGCCTCCGACACTACAACCATTGTGGTTGCAGGAGTTGAAGGGGTGCCATTAACTATAGTAGGTGTGGGATTTGAAGGGATCCCAGTATTCTGATGACTCAGTTCAGTACTCATCCTTGTAGAATCACAAGTCTGAGAAGTGGAGGTGTGTGTACCATGTCTAATAACTCTATGTCTTTTAGAAGGAAAATACTCAAAATCTAGTGGTAACTGTAACAAGTGGCGGGACCGACGGCGAAGTTGGTTCGACTCCACGATGACTTAAGAATCAAGATATAAAAACAAATCCTAAGGCCAACTAGTAATAAAAGAGCACACCAAAAATAATCAAACAATCGATATGCACACAAACGAGATAAAGTGGTTGAAAGGGGCCTGCCTCCCTAAAGTAGGTATGCCTCGCCTAAGAGGGGCTTTAGACTCCCTGTTAAAGATCAGAGGTAACCAAATCAATTATAAGGGTGCTCGTGGGATTAAAAACTAGTCGGTCAGATTCCCCTGGAGAGGTAATCCTCCATAAAGGTTGTGTGTTGTCTGACCCTTATATGACCCAGGGTACTTGTAGAATAACCCCTGCAAGTAACCTATGTGGCACCTAAGTCAAGCAACTAAGAAACCACTGTATAATTGATGCACATGGGAGCAGTAGGAAGTCAGGTCCACCGTATGGGCAGGGTAGCAAAGCCTGAAACCTTGAAAGCACCGCCTCTCATGGAGGTAAGGGCACTAGCAATATCTCCAGATATGAATAGATCACCAGAAATATATCTAATGCTAAGAAGGTATCAAGAGGATATTCCTTCAACCGACCTCGCGCGACCTCATGATTAACTCCAATGTAAGAAATATTTGCCTCACCATAGTGGAGGAGAAGCCAATCCACCATAGTGGTGGTCTATAGTGATATGGACACACACCATCAATTATGGGAATAAACTGCCACCTAGTCTAGTCTCTCGAGAAGTTACGGTAGTGAACTACAACCTAGTTGAGTTAACTAGTCTATCAGTATTCAGTTAACTGACTAAACATAGTGAAGTGAGGAGGAGATTAGGGAATCATGGGTAATGCACTAGTTTGGCGATGATCCCAAGGACAATGCGCATTAGCTAGTGATGATCCCAATGTTGCATGGTGACATATGTAGCATCTAGACTCCACTCAATTGATCAAACTGAAGTGAAAATTGAAGAGAATATTCTCCCTAGAGGAATATTCTTCCTAAAATATAGGAGACTAAATAATGACTAATAAAAAAGGAAAAACCTTAGGAAAAAGAAATCCTAGGTGTGTGTGAAGTAACTCCAACACCCCCCCTGAACATCACTATGGTGAAAATAAAGAATGGGTCTTAGAAACGAGGCCATGTTAGGTACCCAAATACAAAATATACACGAAAATAAAGTGAGGAAAGAGGGAAATCCCCCCCTCAAGGTACAATGTATGTAAAAATAAGAACTGAAGTTGCTAGGAAACTATGTCCTTCACTCCAAGATGACTTCATAGAGAATGGAAGTTCTGCTCAGTGAAGGTCTTGGTGAATATGTCTGTAGTATATTCTATTGAAGGACAAAACTGCAGGTCGATGATCCCCTCATGTACTAAGTATGTGTTGTAGGAAAATCTCCTTGCGAACAGGTAGATTGCCTCAAAGAGCTTGACCCTAGCTCTAAGACAGAAAATGCTTAACGTGGACACTAACTTCCTTTCAAATTTATCTAAACTAACACATGAGAAGGAAGGATGACGGAAGTACCTTATTATCGATGTTTGTCCTTGCATGCTCTGAGTTGCGCTCCAATCCTTTGCTCCTCACTGAGTTCTGCTGACAAACAAGATATGACCACTTCCTACTCTATCGATGTTAGCTTGAAAATAGATCTATCAATTAATGATAAGTTCATGTAACATTAGACACAAACTAGAAAGAAACAGGCCAAGCGTGTCATATTAATGAGAATAACGACAACAATGCTTACAGTCCTATATGCGAATGCAACAACTTCGTCAAGTCCCCTTCGTCTAACCCTTGCCTAAAAGATCCACAACTTGGATAACAACAGCTTCACTGATCACTCTCCTTTGGCTGACTGTGTGTTTCCTCTAAGATCATAAGTTTCATGCCAGTAGTTCCTCCCCCCTCCACCATCATAGAGCCTGCTTATATAGGTTAAGAGGAGCTTAACCTCTTGAGTTATCTTTAGAACAAGTTGGGGAACTTCCTCCTCAGATCAGGGATCTCTTGATAAAACCAAGAATTCAAATACAACTACCTCCTAATCTTGAAAGATCCTCCCCTTATTCTCCTCAACGGGCCAACTACTGCCTCAGATTAGGCAGCGCTCCCTTAGAAGGGGCATCAGAGTGCTGTAGCGCTCCCTAAGAAACTTGAGGGAAGCGCCAGTGCCTTCAAAGTGAGTAGCGCTCCTTCAGAGGGGTCAAGGGAGCGTTATAACGCTCCCTGAAGCCTTGTAGGGGAGCACCAGTGCTACTAAGGCTGATATAGGGGAGCACTCCCCCTCAAAACCTTTGTTTTAGAGCTCTCTTCAGGTGTTAAGAGTTCTTTCACTTTAGTTAACTAGTTCTTCTTCTTTAAATCAAGCACATGAGATGTTATAACTGTCTTCTTAGTGTCGTCGGCATGGCAGTATGCTCGAACATCGTTTGTGACACTTGTGACCAACTTGCGACACTTGCAAAAGTTGTAAGGAAGATGTGACACTTACGAAAATTGAGAGGAACATGTGACACTTATCCAGTTGAGTAATTTTGATGTTGTTGATGGGTGAAATTGACTGTCCGTCAACTTGGAGAGTGGAACCGGTCCGGGGTTGTCTAAATAACCCAAGTCATTTGGAATGGACCACCCTGACAAGTTTAACGGCTCCGTTGGCCGCTCTAAGGACTTCTATGAAAACCAGAGAGAAATGATCTGAGCTAAGAAATCTAACTAAAGTAAATAAAACAAACTAAACTATAACTGAATACAAGAAACTAAAAGGAAACTAGAAACTAATAAAGCAAACTAAACTAACTACACTAATTCTAACTATGAACTACTAACTATTATATATACAAGATGCTAATTATGATTATAGTAACTCAAATCAACTACTTAATTATCAGTTATGATATTTCCTATTTACAAATGTACATTATGAACAACCCACAGATTTGATTAAAACCTGCAAAACTCATGTGTTCGCTGCCCTGAGACAACCAAGGATCTCTTTTTGATTTTTTTATTTATGAAAAGGAAATACAAACTACTGAAATTAAACAATCTAATATAATTACTGAAATTAAACAATGTAATATAAATCTAACTAAACTATCATTTATATTATACTACTTAATCAAAACAATAAACATCTAACTAATTGACCTGGAAACGCTCCAAGTCTGCCTTGTGTATGATTGCTTCTTAAGCTGATTGGAGGAAGAAATTCACACCATTTAGTCCTTAAGCTTTTCGGAAACAATCATCTATGTTGCTCCTTGAAGTATGTTACAGGACAAACAAGACATAAAAGAAAATCATAACAATCTTCTGATAATAAATCTCTGCAATAAGGGAAACCTATTATGCAGAAAACTTATATAACAATTCAATCTATGAAGAAGACAAAGCTATCATTCATAAAATGAATCAACAACTATTATGTCCTTTATCTCTTTGGAAGCAACCAGATATGTATAACAGTAAGAAATTATATCATTTGCATTTGATTTAGATAACAAAGTAATACTAAACCATAAACAAAATGATATACAAAACTTGAAACAAAGTGTTGATATATTGAAAAGCAAAAGCTATGAAAAAACATCAATTCTGCCCCAGTTTGAATTAGAATTACATATCCTTGTTCTCCCACAACTGAGGATGATAGATTATTACAAAACCATAGGTTTATATAGGTTTCTCACAAGGTAAAACATCCTTGTGAATAATATAGCAAATTGTTTTACATAATCTGGGGAAATATCCCAAAATCTCCTAAACTAAGGAAATAAAATGCGAGTAAAATCTATAGATCATCCCCTAACTGCTCATGATATCTATTGCCAATTTGAATTTTCCTGCAATAGAACAAAAAGATCAAATTAGAAGGATGTTTTATTAGAAAGACAATAAAAAATTGACTTTACAGACTCAGCTACAGAATCATCTGATTCTGTAGCTAGTCAAAAATAGCAAACAGGACTAGATATAATCAAATAGAATCAAATCCAAAACTAATTACCAATGATTCAATTATTCCTTAAATTAAACCAAATAAAAAAGAATGCAATCGGGACAGGGCAAGAATACTCCGTTTTTCCAATTGACATAGAATCGAATCAAATCTTAACAAGACTATTTCATGAATGAAATCAATGGTAAACCAAATCGTATGAGATACAAGAGAATCATAATAGATTTGCATAGGATCCACATCATTTAATCAATTGCCAATATAGAAAAGCCGTCAAGATTTCATGCATAATCATAACCATAGAATCCAGCCATAGAAAACATTCACTGAGTTTGACACGGTCCACAGGTATGGTCGTAACTGTCATCGACCAGTTATAGTTATAACAACAGATTGATATCACTTAGTTACAAGCACGATGTATAAATAGCTTCCATTGTAATCGGATGAAATCATATCGACTCAAAAATCTTTATGTTTGATTACCACACAGTCAACAGATAGAGGCACGATAAAATTGACAGAATTCATGAACTGGGCAATAATCAACACAAATCTTTATCGAGTTAATTATAGAAACAATATCGAAACCCTGAACATAATTCAATTCAAACAATAATGAGAATCGAATAAGTTKCAATTGGTTATGTATCAACAGCAAAGTATCATATTTGGTCGAAAGACTTTGAAAATAGTTAACCCATATATCAATCATTTTAACTCATAACTGATTCAAATCATACCATTGACTGTATTCGAAAATTGAAATACCAACAACAGTCTATTTTTTAAAAATATTAACAACTTGTCTTATTAACAGAGTATCGAGCTAAATTTGAACAATCATATCTATTCGAGGGTTCATCGAATCAAAACCAAATCCAATCGAATCAAAACCAAATCCAATTATATACAAAGAAGCATGCTTATGTAACAGAGCAGGTGAAATTTGTACACAGAGTGTAATATAAATGAGTGAAAATTATACCATCACAGATGCTCAGACTATGTCAATTTTTAATTGACAATTGCTGTAGCAGACTCGACATTTTTGAACAGGATTGAACCCGTAGTTCGTTGCTTCTTGTCGTTGGGTTGTGCCTTTGCATTCTGACCAGTGAGCTTTGCTACTTGGTTTTCCAAATCGTGAATTTTGGATTGCAACTTTGGGACGTCCAAGTAGTATCTCTCCAACCACAACCCACACTGATCGCAAGGTGGAGCAACAGTTTGAACAGAAGGGGGTTTCGATGATTCCCCAAGGGTTCCATGGGGTGGTTCAATACCAGGAAAGTCAGGGTTATTCCGTAGACAAGGAGGTAAGTTCTTGACAAAATCATAAGGAGGTTTGCCACACAAGTCCTCTGAGTAAGGATACTCTTTGGCAAGAAAACGTTCAATGTCTGAATCAGAGTCTTCGCTGACCACGGTAGGTTCTGATTTGGCAGGGGGTTTTGGTTTATTCCTCGCCATGCGAGAGATTAGCCTTGCATTTTTCTTACTTTTAGCATTAGCATTAGTTTTAGTTTTAGGCCGTTTGGTTGCGGGTTTATCAATTTCAACCTGTTTAGTCACAGCCATAGGAAAATTCGTAGGTGAATCGGGTTTAGGTTTGGGTAGCAAAACACTATAAGGCACAGGGGTAGGCTTGGTCTCGGTCACCATGGGATTATCAACCTGTGGAGGGTTCTATTCTTCAAAGCCATTACGGCTGAGAAAATCATGCCAAGAATCACGACGTAACCCCAATTCATAAACCAAAATCATTTTAATCAACCCCAAATGGAAGAGGTTGGTGTCAGCCCGGCTGCGCTTGTACCTTTTAGCCATTTTGAACAAACTTCTATGCAGATAGTGCGGCATACTAAGTTTGAAACCCATAAAAACCATTAATAAACGCAGGTGAAACAATAAAATGAACCCGTACCTGCCCTCACAAGTAACAAATTGTTTGATAATCATCAAGAGATCATACCAGCGGGGTTTCAACATTTTTGCAGGCAAACCTCTGTCGCAGGAGTTCACTGTGCGAGACTGAAATAACAATGTCCATGGGACATCATTTACCTTGCAACTTTTGGACCACTTCTCCCTTGTAACAGGCAGGCTGGTTGCCAAGCTGAGAAACTGTTAAGTGATTTCAAGCTGGACATCTCCAACTTTGTCTCGGCAGCCATCGAACGATAATGCAAATTGCCGAGCCATAGTGAGGTTATAACCATCGAATTTCCTAATGAAAGCGAGCCACCTGAGATTTTCCAGGTTGCTATATGCACCATCAAACATCAACAGTGCTTGGAACCCGTTGGGCTCGACCCTTATGA
>ML783193.1:96581-110073 GCA_009831015.1 Picea engelmannii | reverse complement strand
AGTTGTGAAAATTGAATTGAAACCAGATTGCAATTGTCGCAAAAATGAAACAAATGTCTAGTAGCACAATGCGACGATAATTTGTCGTTAACGAGACAAGGGGTGTAGACAGCTTTTTTTTAGAGTAATAAAAAAAATGAATTGGCTGCCAACAGACGTGTAACAGATTGCCCCCCAAAGTATGAAGTTAGAAGACGTGAACTGATAACTGAAATACTTTGTAGACGTTCAATAAAGGGTATAGACTCGGAGAACCTGACGGAAGCTGCACACAAACATCCAACAAATATCATGGCATATTTCAAAACCCAAGGCAGGCATACCTATGCTTGGATGATCAAGACTTTGCAAGATATGGTCGCCATAAAATACACTGTGGATCCCTGACTGTATTGATAAAAAGGTATAGCCACTGAAGATACAATGTGGATCTATACTCTGATGACTCAGACTAATCGTAGCCACAAAGAATACACGGTGGATCTACGAGATGACAAGACATAGCCACGACCAATACAAAGTGGATCTATGTAACGGTGTATGTGTCATTTTTCCAATAGAACTCCTTCACAACCTGAGAAAAGCATATATCAAAGTGGTTACTAAACCCAGGGTATTCTTACCAATCCCAACGTGGTACGATTCTAACCATGTGAATAGATGTCTTGATGTCGAACATGGCAGAAACCACTTGATTACTGGTCAATGGTGTAAACCGTTAACAAGTGTGAGGGAGATCACCATTAATGCCAATGATTCCCAAGGTACCCTAGTACATTCCAGCGAATGCGAATAGATGAGATGAAGTCAAACATCCGTGGAATCATTCGATCAGAGGTCAATGATGTAAACCTACTGTCGAATGTGAGGAGGCCTGCCATTGAGGCATGTAGGTCCCAAAGTACTAACTGTTTTCTAAGTTTGATTCCCAGATAATGTGTTGAAGTCGACAGGAATAGACTCGTCGAGGGAGGGCCTTGATGTATCCCCCATCAACAACACGAAACAGTCATAGAGATGTAATTGGTAGGTCAAAAGGACATGGACTGACACTGGTTTTGAGGCAAGATATTTGGGATGGTTGACTCTCGAGGTGGATACTTCCCTTGAACACTGAGGCACAACAGGGAAACATGACATGGACCAAAACTATGCAGTGGGTACTGTGACTTGCGTCGGGTGACCCAAAGGAGTGAAAGGAACTCGAAGGATTGGCTCAGTGCAGAGGTTCAGCGGATTATGATATGTGCAGATGACAAAGTGTCGTGTTCAAGGGCGACTCTAAGAAGTGCTGGATGATGTTCTCAAGAGACTTCTTGGCTTGCTCCTTTCAATTTTTTCCCCCATCCAGATAGACGAGTACCTCTTTTTGATTTAATGAGCTTGAGGAGGATAACACATGCTTGATATAACTCACCTTCGGTAAGTTCCTCTTCCCTTTTTTAACGAACTGGAAGAAGTAAGGGTTCAGTCCCATATGGATCTGTCGATGTGTGCTTTAATGAGTCCAAAGACAGAAAACTTGAAGGTTTTTTTGGGATTATAGAGTTTGGAAAAACACTTAAAAGAGAACTCTCTCAGTTCATTTTTCATACAGTAGTCCAATGAGACTGAAAAAGGGTTAAACTATCGCTCGAAATATGCCCTTTCTGACCTTTTAACGAGTGTGAAAGGAAGCAAGATCACTCGACGATCTTTTCATATTTAGAGAGTCTGAAAAGGTTTTAAAGAAGACTCCAGGGGGGTTACTTTTCCGTGCGTTCGTATCCGTACAGGTTCGAAAAAGAGATAAAAGTTTACCTGGTTACGTTCTCATATTGTCGAGCTCGAGAATGAACTAATACTATGCTCATAAATGCGACAAGGTAGATAATCCATCAGGACTGCCAGAAAACCTGCGATGCCAAAACTACAAACCAGGGTTTAGTAAAGCCATTATGTCATTAGAGAAACCCAAAAAATGACTATACCTTATAAAAAATGAAAATTTATAAATAACAATTGATTTGAAATTTTATTTACCATTTCATTTTGCAAGGATTTTGGAGTAGTGGAGATTCTCAGTTTGAAGTGGATCTTGTTTTGTTCGCTATCGAAGCTACGATTGACCATTTATCTCGCCGTTTGGACCAGGTAGGTGTCCATCTCTTTCTCTTTCAATTGCATGGTTTAGTATTCATTTTCATAGAATTATTTATTTTAAAACACGAAGCCCTAAGTTGCCCCAATTAGAACTAAATCGGCCTCTTTGAGAATCAATGAAAAATGGGATTTGTTTTGCAAAAACATTCTAGGAAAGGATGGTTAAGATGACAATGCCCTAGAAGTCAATTATATGGGTCATTTTTTAGCAAAGAATCCATGGGAAAACCCCCACGCACACTCACGCAACCATAAAATCGTTTTGATCTTTTTAAACATTTTTATCATTGTTTGATGAATGTTAAATGCTTAAGAGAGGGCATGGTGGTTATAAAGCGTGTGTGGTTACTTTTAAATGATGTGGGCATCTTATTTCATGTTTTAAATTGCTTTTGAAAATTGTCGAAATTGCCAAAACGTGGAAATAACAAATTTCTTGATTTTTTGTTTTGTAGATAACTTCGGTGACCATGATCGAGTGGAAAGAGAGGGAACATGATATGGATGAATTATATGCCTTGCGGAGTCCTCTCACACGAGCCGCTTTGCGAGCTTGTGGTTTGCTCAAATTATTCAAGTTGCAAAAAATGAAGAGAGAGATTTTATTTCTCGAGCATATGATTGGCCTCTGGGATGTTGCAGAACAAGGATTCCGAATCGGCACACAACTTTTAACCATTGAGTTAGAAGACGTGTACTTTTTGACCGGCCTCTCGAAAAGAGGGGTCCCCATATTGTTCTCTGGACAGAGGGTGCTACTTGAACAAGTGGATGTGTATCTGGCACGCCACTGCATCCCAGGAGCAAGGCTGGTAGTGGGTAGAATCCCTATCAAGGATATTTGAGATTTTCCCCTCCAGTCTATACTGTTTGCTATCATGAGTGTGATAAGGAGCACTAGCGCTCATCTGGCATCAAGATTGCAGGTGGATTACAGTGTTCAGTGTTTGGAACCAACATTGTTCAACTGGAGTGCAGTGTTCCTTCGAAATGTGAAGAAACAGATCTCACAATGCAGGACTGGACAGAAGCAGTTTGGTTACGACTCATTTTTGGTCTCATTTTTTCTAGAGTGCATCCCCCAAATGCAGCCTCAGATAGCACTGGCGGTGTGACCAGTGGATGAACCTAGGATGGAGAGGTGGACTAGTCTGTCTCCAAGGCTAGTATTGGAGTCAGAGTTCCATTTCACTGGTGATTTCTTTGCCTGGTTGAGACGACAATACCTATGGATAGAGGACTTCCCTTATGCTTAGTTAGATTTCCATGGGAGCATGGACTTGATTTTTCCCATGGGAGAAGACTGGGATGAGTCAGGTAAGAGACTGAGCCATACCTTATCTAGTTTTTTTTTTTAAGTTTTTGATGTATATATATTTTTTTGGGTATGTAGAAGGATTTTAACAGATGTATTGTTTCCAACATGCAGACAAGGGAATAATGCGTCTGGCTGATATACCGGTACCAGGACGTCGCGGGGGCATCCCGGTTGTAGCAGATCCGACAGTACCAGTGATGGGTCTCCGGGAGGTTGAGAGAAACCTCAAAGGCATTACGATGGGCATCCCTCCTCTACGGAGGGGGGAAGTGCCTTTACATCTGCAGAGGCACACAGTAGGAGTACCGGAGAATATCAATTCTCTATTGAGGTGCGTAGTGCACGTAGTGGTGTGTTAATCACAGCACAATGTAGTGCGAGGAGATTAGAGTCTCTCCGGTGATCATATTTTTGTATGCCTTGTCAAGTGATGTTGTATGGGTGGAAAGACCCAATATTTTGTTCTTCTACATACTTTTTGATGTAATACAAACATTTCAGTCACGCCATATATATATATATATATATATATATATATATATACAGTTTCAAGTTTTTACAATGCCAATGATTTGTACATGATGATGTCTGTGATGTGTTTTAATTTACATGTAATGTACATTTTTGCTTTCCTTAACTCTTATATGTGGACAAGATACTGATCCATGATATAATTAGCTAATGAATCTGAAACATTATTAAGTTCTCTTGGAATGTGTCTATATTCAATGTAATCGAACATTCGTTCAAGACGACGAACTTGTAAGTGTAGACATAGCAGGATAGGACTATGGATAGTGTAGATATGGTTGAGTTGATAAACCACGAGTTGGGAGTCTAAGTAAATAATGATATGAGAGATACCTAGGGAGGAGGCTTGGGTCAACAGTCTAATGAAAGCATGATATTCTACCATATTGTTGGTTGTTGTTCCTAAGCAGATACCTCATGAACTCACCACCTCATCAAATTGGTAAATAACCCAGGCTGCTGAAGCAATGTTCTGGGTATGTCAACTAGCACCATCCGCGAACCCAAAAAAGATAGGAAAGGAAGACGTCATCTGCGCATGAAAACACAGGCACAGTCATGGGTGGAAACGGTAAAGACTCGAGCATGCGAAAGAAATAGACACACCAAACTAAAATAAAATAATGTAAAAAGTACATATGCTAGGTGATCTAGGCATAGTACTTCTTAAGGTAAATCCCGTTTCGGGGATCTCCCAGGGAAATTCCATCATGATCAACTAATTCGTAAGCCCCTCTGTGTAGAACACGCTTCACGATGTAAGGACCGTTCCACATAGGTTCTAACTTTCTTGTCCCCAATTTATCATGAGCTTGGTCATAAACGAGGACTAAGTCTCCTTCTGCAAAAGTCCGAGGGTGGACGGATTTGTCATATTGACTCTTAATTTGTTTCTGATGTGCCTCATTAGCGAGAGAAGCATCGCGACGTGTTTCGTCCAGTTTGGGTAGATACAAGAATCGTTCTTCTTCAGCAGAAGTATGGGGCAGGAGTTCTACTTTCAGTTTGAGTGATGGAATCTCACATTCGATTGGTAGGATGGCTTCAATGCCATAGACCAACTGGAACGGAGTAAATCCAGTTGAAGTTTTCATAGAGGTGCGATAGGCCCAGAGAGCGGAGAATAGTTGTAAATGCCATGATGTTTTATTTTCCCCTACCATGCGTTGGATCATGGTCTTTAGGACTTTGTTGATAGCCTCAACTTGTTCGTTCTCTTGAGGGTAGTAGGGGTATGAGTTTTCATGGCGAAAACCCAATTTGACATGTAACTCACTCATCATCTGGTTTTTGAAGTGTGCACCATGGTCAGTGACAATGGCACGTGGTACACCAAAACGAGTTATGATGTGGTTGAAGAGGAATAGAGTTGCAGTATGACCATCATTTAGGAAGTTAGGCATAGCCTCAACTCATTTGGTGAAGTAGTCGACGACGACGATGATGTAACTGTGCCCCCCGACTGAGGTAGGCTTACACTGCATGAAATCAATACCCCATTTGGCAAAGGGGCCGATGGAGATAATAGGGTGCAACGCCATAGGGTGGGTGCGTGCCTTATTGCTAAAGATTTGGCAGGGTGGGCATTTTTTGACAGCCTCGATGCAATATTTGAAAATCGAGGGCCAAAACTAGCCGGCACGTAGAATTTTTTGGGTTGTGGCCATCCTGGAAAGGTGACTGCCACAGGCACCAAGGTGATAATCATTCAAAACACGTTCAAATTCCTTGTGAATCAGACATCGCCAAAGGATGGTGTCAATACCACAGCGATACAAAGTGTCGTCGAGAATGATATAATGACGAGAGTGGTGACGAATGCGTCGATGATATTCGCGAGAGATGTTGGGTTGAAAACGTTGGGTTTGAAGGTAGAGGAGAATATCTCCATACCAAGGATCAGAGGTGCTGATGAGGAAGAGAGATTCGTCAGGGAGAGAATATTTAGGTTCAATGTTTTCATCAGCACGAGGGAGAGCACAGATGAGCTTGGCAAACATCAGGGATTTTTTGGCTTTAGCCTTCATAAACTCAAGATCGAATTATTGAAGAATAATGATCCATTTTGAATATTTTCCCCCAAGTACTTGACGTGTCAAGACGTGATACATAGGGTTGGAGTCTGCGATTACCATGGTGGTGCGTAATAAGATGTAGTGGTGGAACCTTTGGAAAGCGATGACGGCTGCCAGAGCCAGTTTCTCAACATGTGAATATCTGAGTTCGGGTCCAGATAAACTCTTGCTCAGATAATAAATCACATGTTCTTTGTCGTTGGGGTCTTCTTGAACTAACACCATCACAATGGTGGAAGTAGAAGAAGCTAAGTAAAGGATATAATCCTTTGTATATTCCGGGGGATGTAACAAAGGTGCATGGGTCAAAGCATGCTTGAGAGCGTCGAATGACCATTGAGCGGCATCATCCCAAATGAAAGGGACGTTCTTTTGTAGTAATCGCATAAATCCTTTAGTGATCTCGGCATAGTTGCAGATGAAACGACGAAGAAAGTTTGCTTTGCCTTGCAAACTCTGAAGTTGGGTTAAATTGGTAGGTGGAGGTAAGGCTAATATGGCCTTGATCTTTCAGGGATCCACCCTGATCCCATATTTGGAGACAATGAAACCGAGGAGTCGATCGGATTCGACAGCGAAAATGCATTTGTGTGGGTTCAGACGAATACGGTAGAACCTACATCGAAGAAAAATCGCTTGTAAATGATCAATGTGATCGGATCGATTTAGTGAATGGGTCAGTAAATCATCGAGATATGGTTCTGCTATATGTTTGATGTCATGAAAAGCGTATGACATGGCTCGCTGGAAAGTAGCACCAGCATTTTTAAGGCCGAAAGGTAGCTTTCGGTAGGCGAATGTACCCCAAAGTCAGATGAAGGTTGTCTTGTGTTGATCCGCAGGCAAGATTTCAATATGGTTATATCCAGAAAAGCCATCCATGAAAGAGAAGATTACGCTCCCTGTGCAATTATTGATGATTTGGTCGATGAAGGGCGTAGGGTAGTTGTCCTTGGGACAATATTTGTTGAGATCTCGATAGTCAACGCAAACACGGATGGTCCCTTGTTTCTTAGCAACCAGAACAAGGTTGGAGACCCATTCGGTTAAAGGGACGGGATAGATGAAGCCAGATTTTAGAAGTTTTTCAACTTCTACCTTTATAGCTGCGATTTTCTTCGGATGAACCGGGCGAAGCTTTTGTCGAACCGGTTTTTCATTAGGGTATGTTTTTATTTCGTGTACGATGATTGAGGGGTCGATCCCTGGAATTTCCTTGTAGCTCCATGCGAAGACATCGCGAAATTCCTTGAACAAAGCAGTGTAAGAAACCACTTCGTTGGGTGTGCAATTAGCACCAAGGTTGATGTTTTCCACGACACCTTCTTTGATTGAAATGTCAATCATGATTGTAGTAGATATGTTACTCATGTTCCCCTCAGAGAGAGTATCTTGTGTGAGGATAGGAGATTGCGGAGCATGGGTAACATCAAATGGGAAGACAGAGTGTGTGTCTCTGTGAATTTCTTCCAATGGTGGAAGAAAAGAGGATTGATGATGGTTATCATCCCAAGGTAGGTCATTGATGCTGAGCATTTCCATAATCAATTCGTTCGAAGGGAAAATGTGGGAAATGTAATCGACGAAAGATGATAGGGAATCCAACCATGAGGGCATCGAAAAGGCATCGAATGCCAATGAATGTGAAGTGTTTGAAGGGGGAGAGGCAGATTGAATAGATACGTATGCAGCCTCGGCTGGGCTAAGTGACATAGTGTCACCGAGCACATCGAATTCCAAAGGACTAGGCACAATCCAAGGGTCAGATGATTCCAAGGATTGATAAGGCATAGTCGAGATCATATTGACAGTGGAAATATGATGTGCGGTAGGTGGAAGTGGTGTAGGGAAAGTACCCATGAGGCTAGAATATTTCAATAAGCCAAAACCAACGCTTTCATACGTAACCAAGTGGTCTCCCAAAAAAGGAATGTTGTTGGTAGCAGGGATGCGAGCGTCGGGTGTGAAGAAATCAAGCTGATCGATGGTAACAATTTTGCCTTTATGGGGGAATCATACACATCGAAACACTAACAAGGCGATGACACTCATGGTGTAGAACCAACTTTTTCCAAGTAGTAGGTTGTAATCGAGGGGAGAATCGACCACCTCGACATCAATGGTAACAGCTTTGCCGCCCAACTGAACGGCTAAGGATTGTAATAATACGTGAGGATGAAAACCTCATCCATCGAAGGTGCGTAACATGGTAGAGGATTTGTTGAGGGCAGGTGATTTCAAGCCTTTCCAACAGGCTAGAGACATGACACAGGTGGAGGCTCCCTCATCCAGGATAGTCCGGTGGATTTGTTGATTGTGAACAACAACATCGATTTGGAAAGCTAGCTGGTGGGAGAGTCGCGGTTGATGGTCATCCAGATTAAACATGAGGTTGTTTGATGACTCGGGATCAAAAGCGCCGATGGAGGCTAAGAGCATTCTACATTGGCTGGGGCAGTGTTGTAGAACTTCCAAGGTGGACACGACACACGAGGCTTGGGCTAAATCTTCTACAATGTTGTAATTTTGGGCAGCCCGTGAATTAGGATTGAAGGTAGATTTCTAGATGGTGCTCTTAGGAGGGCATAAGATAGATTCAAAATAAGGTTTCTCAATCTGGAGTGGCCCAGATGGAGGGATAACAGACGGAGGATTGACGGAAGATGGCAATGGGTCTGACGGAGAACCGTTAGCGATCTTTGGCTTATCAGGTTTAACTGGCGTGTTATATGTCGCAGAGCGAGTGGTTAGATTAACTCCATTGAACATGTAAATGTGGGCACTTGTGGAGGCCTCATCATGGGGTTGGTTGGAACTGCCCCCCGGCGTGGGGGTTTGTGCAACCAAAGATTTTTTCTGCGGAAAAGGTTGAGTGAGCACAGCAGGTTGTGAATTTCCCTTGAAAAGTTTGGCCACTTCATCATGATGCAGACAGTCTCGAGTGTAGTGATCGTCACCACAAATGAGACATGGGAATTTCGGTTTTCGTTGTGGTTGTTTTCTGGCAGCAGGAGTTTGTGGTTGGGTCTTGGGTTGTTCGTTGTTATTGTTCTTCTTTGGTTTGTTTCTCACTTTCTTCTTGCCCCCAAGTTGTTGTGAAGGGGTTGATTGGACCAAATTCACATTAGATACCTGAGTTTGAGGGGGGGTCGAAGAGGGTGTAGTCGAGCTGGGAGCAGCTGTCGAGGTGGGCCGCTGAATCGTTCCAGTAGACTGGGTAGTAGATTTTGTTTTGACGGAGCCAATAACTCCATCCACATGCAAAGCAATCGATGGTTTGGATGGATCGTTAGTGGCATGGGTAGCGTTCGGTATCAACTCATATAGAGTACCGGATTGTGAATAGACTAAGTCTAAGTACTGAGCTCAGGCAATGGCTTCTTCCTCGGTGACTACACCACCCATGGAAACATCACGAGCGATCTGGGGTAACAATGATTTCGTGAACCATTCCGCTAACAATTGGTCAGGAATGACCGCTTTGATTAGCTTTCGTCGTCATCTCCATTCATGAATATGGTCGGAGATGTGTACGGAAGTTGTCTGATGAAGGGAGGTTAATAGTTTAGTACCCGTCTCGTACCAGATGGGTAGTTGGAAGTCCGTGAGGAAGGACATGGTGAGGGAGTTGAAATCGTGAAAAGATGCACGTGGTAATTCAATATACCATTTCGCCGCAAAACCCGTAAGTGTTCATTGGAAAAGATGCAAATGAATTAAATCATCCATGAGGGAGTTGGATGAACACCACAAATGGAAAGTCATCACGTGGTTGTTCGGGTCTTCCCCAGACTTTCCGTCGAATTTTGGGATATCAGAAGGAATTTTAGCAGGAATAGCTGGCCAAACCGGAGAATGATAAATAGGATCATTCGTTAACCGAGACAAGTCTGGAAGATCCAGGGTAGCTAGAAAAGGTAGTTGTCGGTTAACCTGTGGGTAATGTTGGTGTGGCAGAGGGACACTAGTGGGGCCCAATATTGGGTTATGTGGATAATTATAACTAGTGGGCCCTCTCATGTGAGGTTGGTTTTGACCAAGGTACACAGGATTTGAGATGTTTTGAGAAGCATGTGTGAGCAGAGGATAACTGGATGGGTTTTGTGGGTTATAGGGTGGGTTTGGAATTTGTCCATAAGGGGGTTGTTGCAGAGTCTGAACATTTTGTCCTGTCGAGAACTGTGGGTTTCCTTGAAAAGGGACGCTCCATGGATTGGGTGCGGCGGACACATTTTGTCCGTGTGGTTGATGGTAGACTCTGACTTGAGGCTACCCCCTAGAATGAGGGTGCCCCCTGAATAGAATTTGTCCTCCGGTGGGAGGATGCTCTTCATCTTGAGGTAGAGTTCCTGATATTTGAGAACCAGACGTAAATGACTTACCGGTGCCACCAAGCGGGTTAGGACCACCAAGACCGGTCCGTCCGGGTTGTTGGATAGGTATGGAACTTCCTAGTATAATTTGGGTAGTAGTTTGGGCAGTGATGGCAATGGAAGCATTCAGTTCCCTGAATCCAAAAGGGAGTGTAGGTCTTGGTGTTACAGGTGTACCAATCGGAGCTTGATTAACCACCATGTTACCAGCGAGGATAGTCGAAATGTGTGGGACCATTGTAGAATGGGTTGTCTGGAGGGGAATAGTAGATCTTGGGCCAACAGACGGTGTGTTTGGAACAACAGGTGGTGTGGATGTAAAAGTGGTGGTACCAGTGAAATGATTTGGGGGTACGGTGTAGGAAAAAGGTACGTCAACACCTTCTCCAATTCCATAAAGGTCTCGCACCAAGCGTGGTGGACTTCAAACAATATCTACAGTCCAAAAAGGGTCATTGGCTAAAGGGTTTTGAGAATACCCAGCCAGAATGTCAGAAGGATTGATGACAACAAATTCTCCAGCAGAATTCAGGTGGAGGATCTGTCATTCATATCCCTCCGGAATGCGGCAAGCTTTCAGAGATTCTGAAATGATTCGAAAATTCTCCAAAGGAGTGGGAACTTCTTCCTGGGAAGACGTAGTATTTTGAACCTCTCTCTGTTGAGGAGATTCCTCCGTAGAATGAGGGGTTAAAGGGGTGTTTCTTTCCATATTTTCTGGAGGAAGTCCCTATAGCCTCCGTGAATGGTGTGGAGGGTCGATGTTGGCGAAGAAGAGTCGACGAAAGAGATCTATGGACAACTACCGAAAAGAAATAGCACACGCTAAAGAATCTAAGAATCACAACCAAGCAAACAAGACCTTCTTTTGATGACCGTACTAGTTGGTGATGAAATCCAACGTCGCGTGATCAAGTCCAGAAGGGGCGGGTATAGGGTGGAACAGTTACAATGGCGACCTGCTTAACGGACTTACGCCTTGGTGCAAGCTTCCACGCAGTAATTGTGGATTTACCCTCCAAGGAGCCCGAGTGAGTTTGACCAAAGTCTACTCCAGGTACAGTGAGACTTCTCGTCATCGTCACCTTGTGTAAGACCCTAAGTATTATGGCCACTAAGGTTACCAATTCGCAGTCATCCCCTGGGCGGGAACAGTCGACAGTCCGATCCGAACGTATGGGCAGGGTATCGAGCCCGAAATCAACTAAAAGGATTCCACGCAGTAATTGTGGATTTACCTCAAAGTGATCCCCATAATATGATCTGACCACCACAACCAGTTAAACCACGGAGGGTTAGTCCCTGTAGCTTACCCGAATGCGACCTCATGTGTAACCCCTGTGTGAGAGGGGGATCCCAGGCAGACTTATACGATAATTGGATTTGACTCTCCCTAACTCAAGATGCTAATGTTTGTTTTGGAAACTTTGGAGAGTTATGCTCACAGCCTAATCCAAAGTACTAATCCTAGTCTACTGTTGGTGGAGGATCCTAGAAAAGAAAAAGTTCCAAATAATTTTTAATTAGCGTTGATTTTATGGTTGTTCTTTACGCAAAAGGGGTGCATGGAAGTGAAACGGATGGAATTATGACTCAGTCCCAAAAATTCATCAAATATGATAAGCAGTCATTTCTTTTCGATGAACATCTATCTAAGGGAGAGAGGAAATTCTTTTCACTAACAAGCACAAATAAGGAGTGTCCTCAAACAATTCTTTTTCTCAATCAAATCCTGATGCAATGATAAAACTTTTGAGATGCCTTCTAACATGCACAATCAATCATGAAGATGCCATTTATTGTTTGCATATGAATAATGATCAATTCAACACAATGCTCGTCCCACTAATTATCTTCTTGTATGAATGAAAACCAAACTAGCACAAGAAAAAGTCATACAAACAATACACCCTTTCATTGCAATCAAAATGAAAAGCGAAAGAAAAGAAACAATCAAAGAGAAAAATAAACTTCACACCCAAAATAAAAAGTTGAAGAACAATGATCTTGACTAAAATCGAGATGAAGAGGTCTGTAGACCTTTGATGACCTTCACCAGGGTTTTTACTCAGTTAAACAGAGAGAAAGACAATGCATGGGTCTTGGACTACAATCAACATAAAAAATCAATAACAATAGTGAAGAAGGCTACAAAATCCAACTAGTAAGATGTTCATTCTTCAAAAAGACAGATCTCAAGGTTGAAAGGGAAGAAACATTGACTCACAAGGTTACCCAGCAGAAGAGACACATAGGCAAAACCCAGAAAAAGCAATTCTGGAAGGTTTTTTGGCCAAAAGAGGGCTGGCACTCTGTTTCCAAAGGAAAGGAGAGTTATAGTGCTCTGTGTAAGGCTATGGGGGAGCATTGGTGCTCTGTTAACACTAGGACAGGCGCGTCAGGGTCTAAAACTCCCAAAAATGTCAAAAAATCAAAAAATTGCAATTCAATTCCGACAATTAGGCTGAGTATGATGGGGTAGGAAGTCAATTAGCTCATGAAACCAATCAAGAGAGGAGTGAACCAGGTCTGAAACAATCAAGGGGTAGAACAAGGTCAATGAGGAGAAATCGAAATAAGAAACTTCGATTTGAGGCTATCTCCCCAGTGGAGTCGCTAGTTTCTATTGTAGGAAAATCTCCCTGCGGATAGGTAGATTGCCTCAAAGAGCTTGACCCTAACTCTAAGACAGAAAATGCTTAACGTGGAAACTAACTTCCTTTCAAATCTATCTAAACTAACACATGAGAAGGAAGGATGACGGAAGTACCTTATTATCGACGTTTGTCCCTGCACGCTCCGAGTTGCGCTCCAATCCTTTGCTCCTCACTGAGTTCTACTGACAAACAAGATACGACCACTTCCTAATCTATCGATATCAGCTTGAAAATAGATCTATCAATTAATTATAAGTTCATGTAACATTAGACACAAACTAGAAAGAAACAGGCCAAGCGTGTCATATTAATGAGAATAACGACAGTAGTGCTTACAATCGTAGATGCGAATGCGACAGCTTCGTCAAGTCCCCTTCGTCTAACCCTTGCTTGAAA
>ML783193.1:86154-96531 GCA_009831015.1 Picea engelmannii | reverse complement strand
TAAGAGGAGCTTAACCTCTTGAGTTATCTTTAGAACAAGTTGGGGAACTTCCTCCTCAGATCAGGGATCTCTTGATGAAACCAAGAATTCGAATACAACTGCCTCCTAATATTGAAAGATCCTCCCCTTATTCTCCTCAACAGACCAACTAATACCTCAGATTAGGCAGCTCTCCCTTAGAAGGGGCATCAGAGCGTTGTAGCGCTCCCTAAGAAGCTTGAGGGAAGCACCAATTCCTTGAAAGTGAGTAGATCTCCTTCAGAGGGGGCAGGGGAGCGATACAACGCTCCCTGAAGCCTTGTAGGGGAGTGCCAACACTCCTAAGGTTGATATAGGGGAGCGCTCCCCCTCAAAACCTTTGTTTCAGAGCTCTCCTCAGGTGTTAAGAGTTCTTTGACTTCAGTTAACTAGTTCTTCTTCTTTAAATCAAGCACATGAGATGTTATAAGTGTCTTCTTAGTGTCATTGGCATGGCAGTATGCTCGAACATCGTTTGCGACACTTGTGACCAACTTGCGACACTTGCGAAAGTTGTAAGGAAGATGCGACACTTATGACAATTGAGAGGAACATGCGACACTTATCCAGTTGAGTAATTTTGACGTGTAACAGTATGGGATGTATTGCATGTGAATCTCGATGTGCTTTGTCCACTGCCTCTAAACTTGATCTCTGTAGAACTTCAGAGTTCTCTGGTTTTCACACCATATGATGATCGAATGATGAAACTGAATTCCCAAACTCAATGAGAAAATGTTGTAGCCACATATCTTGAATGGTTATGTTAACTACCCCTCTGTACTTTGCCTCAGCTTAAGATAGAGCAATAACATCCTGCTTCTTACTCGACCAATGGATAGGCGCGAAACCAAGACTGGGTGAGTAACTAGATGTGGACTTGCGATTAGTGCTATTGCTAGCCCAGTCAGAATCAGTGAACCCAATGAGGTCCAATGTAGATTTTTTTGCATAATGAATCCCAAAGGTGATTGTGCCCTGTACATATCGAAGGATATGATTTCCAACCTTCCAATGTATCTCATGCAACTCTTGCATGAACCTGGAAACAACACCAATTGCATAGAAGAGGTCTTGTCTAGAGCATGTGAGATACAACAAGCTTCCCACTAGCCGTTTGTATAGTGTGTATTCAACCAATGGAGTGTCCCCACTATCCTCAAGTTTGACTCTTGATAGGAAAGGAGTCAGGAAAGACTTGCAGTCTGCCATGTGAAATCTCTCAAGGACATCTCGTGCATACTTGGTCTGAGACAGTTTGATGGTTGATGCATCCTGATTGATATCAAGTCTAAGGATGAAGTGTAGAGGACCCATGTTCATAGTCAAGAAACCGATGATCAACAAATCATCAACATACAAACTAAGAGTAGAAGTGAATTAGTTGTCCTGAGCATGTAGAAAATCAGGTCTGATTTACAATGTACAAAGTTTTGTTACAGCAGGTAGGATTCCATATTGGCATACCATGCCCTCAGAGCCTTCTTGAGGCCATAAAGAGACTTCTTCAGTTGACAGACCAAAGATGAATTCTGCATAAATCCATGGGGCTACTCCATATAGATCTCCTCAAAGATATCATTGTGAATAAATGCATTCTTCACGTCCATATGATGGACTTCCCATACCTTGGTTGTCACAATGGAAAGTGCCAAATGTATGGAATCCATATTCTCTACTGGAGCGAAGGTATCATCATAGTCAGTGCCATGCACCTGTTGAAATCCTTTGGCAACAAGACTGGATTTGTATTCGCTAATATGTCCATCCGCTGCACTCTTGGTCCTGTAGACCCATCTGCACCTGACAAGTTTCCTTCCAGAATGAAGGGGAACCAGATCCCAAGTCTGTTTCTCGAGGAGGGAGTTCTACTCCTCCTGCATGGCAGATTCACAAAAGGAATTTCTAGTAGCCTCGCCATAAGACTATGGATATGAAGAATGAACCAAGAAAAGATGCCTGGGTGTAAATGGTTCAGTGGTAGTGAGTGCAAGAGGAGGCTCCTCAAAATTAGATTGAGTCCTCCTAGTATCGCCTGGATCCCCAACAAGATCCCTTGCATCCTGAAGAGTAGTCTTGTCCCACTTGGGCATCTTCTCAAGCTCTACATATCCATATGCATGCACTAACTGTGCATCTGACTATACTGACACTGTATCTGGATCATCTTAATCCTATGAATCAAAACTCTCATCTGAAGAAGAGTTGTCATGTGCATGCTCATCATCTCTGACAGGTGGAAGAACAAAGGTGTCTACATGTGACTGATGAGATACATACGAGACACTTTCCTCGAATTGGACACTACACTCAATGACTAGACGGTCTGAGGAAGATCAATGAGTCTATATCGCTTCACACCATCAGGGTATCCAAAAAAAATACACCATGTGCTCTGTGGATCAAGTGCCTTCCTATTTTCAGAGGGAATCTGGGCCCATGCACGTGAATCAAAAATACAAAAGTGGGTCACTTCTGGTTTGAGACCGCTCCAAGCCTCGGCGGGGGTCTTATCCTTGCCATATCTATGGGGAAAAAGGATGATTTTAGGGGATAAATTTCTCTCATGGGATAATTTTCCATGGTTTTTCCCAAACAGAGATTCATTATTCTAAAAATGATTCGCCCAAATTCTATATGATAAAATTATTTTACCTTAAAATCGCCAAAAAATTATACAAACTATATAAAATCCTTAGAAATTTGAATACTTTTGCAAAAATATCGCCAAACATTTATAGTTGGCATATGAAGAATTAGTAAGATTCTCCAAGGTTTCTACATTTAAAAATAAAATTTTGTCCTTAAAATCATCCATGATGGGGAGATATGGTTTGGATGTAGGTTGAAAAATTAAGTACTTCATCCCATAATCTATGTGGAAGTGAATTTGCATGTAGCATGCAATATGTGATCTCTTTTAGATATCTGTTTTTCCACTCAGCAACTATGTTTTTCTATGGAGTGTAGGGAAATGTGTGTTGCAACCGAACCCCCAAATCATGAAAAAAATTATGGATCTCATGGTTGATATACTCTCCCCTGTTATCAATTTGGAGGATTTTGATTTTCTTTTCGGATCGTGTCTCAACAAGGGCTCTGAAATTTTTGAGGTGTTGAAAGACCTCTGATTTTTTCTTGAGAAAACAAATCCATGTGAAGCATGAGAAATCATCAACAAAAATGAGCATGTACCTAGATTTTCTGATTGATGGATGTGGAAAAGGGCCCATAAGGTCATTGTGGATCATATCTAAAGGAGAGGAATCTCTCCGAGTCTTTCCTTTGTCGAATTTTTCTTGAGGGTGTTTTCCAAGAACACATCCCTCATAAAGTCCTTTGGAGAAATGGATGTCTGTTAGATAATCAACCAATCCTTTCTTGCTAATTTGTTTCATATATATGGAATTCAAATGCCCAAACCTTTTGTGTCATATCCTAATGCTTTCATCAAAATGGGTAAGCAGTAAAGCAAAATCTGGTTCAATAAATTCAAAAAATGTATACAATCTAAATTGATGATTTACTTCACTAGTAGCAACCATGGAATTGGTTTGCATGTCATATATGTCCATTGCATCAGGTGTGAATATGTCTTTCTTTTCGGTGCTGGAATTTGTCATCCGATACACGAAGAGAATATTGACAGAAAGTTAGGGAACGTGCAACACATTCTCGAAGCTTTCATTGGTGAGTTCAATCCTTCCTTTGTTGGTGGCCTCGACTGAAGAGTTTTTCCCCATAAAAATAGGACAAGCATTGTATTCATCCAATGAAGAATAGACTTCTTTTGTGGAATCCATGTGATGTGATGCTCTTCAATCTATGATCCAAGCATTGGAAGAGGAGTTGATGGCAATCAAAGCATGGCTAGAATCACCTTTCTTGGGATTTTGATCTTCTGGATTCTTCTTCTTGGCACCCTCAGGGATGCGATCTCCAAGGTTTTTTTGTTGAAGTATTTGATTCATTAGATCTATTTTTTATGCATACATGTGGATTCTGGATGGAATCCTTTATATAAATATGTGCATTTCTTCCCTTTTCACCTTTGGATCCAGAGGCATCAGTGAAGGGTCTTGAGTACCCTTCCTTCTTTGGATTTGCATGTGATTTCATTTTGTATTTATCTTTATATTTCTTATATTTATGATCGCTTCTATCTTGTACAGTAAGTGCATGCGCCTTTGGTCCTTTTATTTTTCCCATGTTGATAAGCTTGGTATGCTCTTGTTTCAGAGATTCGATAAATTATTCAAGATAAGGCATATTCTAGGTTGCTCTAGAGGAAAATCCAACTGAATGGAATGTGGATACAAATACTGAGAATTCAAGACCAATTTTGGAGAGAATGGTGAGAACGATTTGTTTCTCCTCCTTATATTTATCAACCCTGAAAGCCTTGAGTTGTGATAATAAATCCTTAAATTTTGTAAAGAAATCTTGGAGATTGTCGAAGATTTTTGGGTCCAATGTGAGAAATTCCACCTCAATCATGTGTCCCCTCGTCTCATCCTATTTTCCAAAGAGCCCTTACATGGTGGTCCAGGCTTCATTGGGGGTTTTATAGGAAGATAGGTGAAAAAGGAGATAGGGAGAAATGAGACTGCATATTGTTGTGAATGCTTCATCCATTCGATTTAGATAATTGGATTTTTCTATGGCTGATGTTGGTTTTTTTTTCATGTTCATGGTTAACTTGTAGAATCCTCTATTTCAAAGATGCATCATTGTCCTCTCCTTCCATGCAAAGTAATTGTAAGGTGTAAGAATGAATTCTTTTGGGAATTCCATTTTTTCGTTGTCTTCAATCTTTGGTACTTGCAAAAATAATTTGGTGTGTATTTTTCTTAGTAGCACGTCATATTTGATACCATGTAAATGTTTTGAACCTGCACATAATATATCTAGCTAGAAAATACCACACACATTTGCAGAGAGAAATTGAGAAAGAAGAAGCAAGAGAGAAATAATAGAAGAATTCTCATTAACCAAATGAATGAATGATAATTTACACATGATATACTCTGTATAACTCAACCAATGTGCACTGGAGGAGAAGCCAATGCACCATAGTGGTGGTCTAGAGTGATCTGGACACACACCAACAGTTATGGAAGTAATCTACCACCTAGCATAGTCTCTCGAGAAGTTACGGGAGTAAACTACCACCTAGCTGAGTTAACTAGTCTATCGATCTTCAATTAACTGACTGAAACAAAGTGAAGTGAGGAGGAGATTAGGGAATCATGGGTAATGCACTAGTATGGTGATTATCCCAAGGACAATGCGCATTAGTTGGTGATGATCCCAATGTTGCATGGCTATAATACCAATGTAGCATCTAGACTCCAATCAACTGATCAAACTAAAGTGAAAAATGAAGAGAAAATTCTCCCTAGAGGAATATTCTTCCTAAAATATAGGAGACTGAATAATGACTAATAAACAAGGAAGAACCTTAGGAAAAATAAATCCTAGGTGTGTGTGAAGTAACTCCAACACCGCTCTATGTCCTGGGCAGTTCCAAAATAAATTCCATAGTTATATCTTCCAATGGTCTCTCAAGTACTGGTAGTGGTGTATAAAATCATGTGTTTTGACTCCTTCCTTTGGCAAGTTGACAAATTTTGTATCACTCAATAAATTTGTTACATCCTTGTTAATGCTAGGCCAAAAGTATCTTTCTCTCACCAATCTCGTGGTCTCATCAATGCCAAAATTTCCACCTAAACCTTTGTTATGCATTTCTCTAATAAGATTCATCCTCAATGAGATTTTTGGAATCCACAAACTTTGGTTCTTGAACAAGAAACCTTGTTAAAGATGAAAATCCAAATATGGTGTTCTATCAATGCTCCAAGGCTTTTTGCACAATTTCCAAGCATATGAAAAATATGTTTCTTCTGCATACAATTCTTTCATACATTTCAAGATAAAAAATTCCATTGATAAAGTATTCAGTAGCATTATCCCTTGACTCAATGCATTTTCATCTCTATTCAACTTTCCATACCCATGTTTCAAAACAAACAAGTAACTTTTCAAAAATTCTACCCATTTGGAATTCTTTTGATTTAACTTAGCTTGACTATTGATGTACTGCAATGCCTTATGATCAGTAAATAAGACAAACTCCTTTTGGCAGCAAATAATTTCACCATTTATTCAAGGCTTGTACAATAACATAAAACTCTTGATCATAAACAAACTATTTCTTCTTAGGATCATTCAATTTCTTGCTAAAGAACGCAATCGATCTTCCTTCTTGGCTCAAAACTGCTCTAATGGTTGAACCACTTGCATCAAAATCCACTTGAAACACCTTATTGAATTTTGGAAGTGCTAAAAATGGTTGTTCAATTACCTTTTTCTTCAAATGGATTCATGGTTGCTACTGTCCACTCTAAATTTCCTTTCTTTATCCATTTAGTAAGTGGTGAATAAATCTCATTGAATTTTTTTTTTAAATTCCTATAGAAGCTTATCAAACCATGAAAACTTCTTACACCAAATGTAGATTGAGGTGTTGACCATTCCAAAATATCCTTAACCTTTTCAGGATCCATCTTCAAACCTTCCTTGGAAATCACAAATCCCAAGTATATTAACTCTTCCTTCAAAAATGAACATTTCTTCAAATTGATCGATGATTTCTCGTCTCTCAACCACTATAACACCTTTCTCACATGCTCTAAGTTTTCTTCTTTGGTCTTACCAAAAATAAAAATGTTATCTAAATACACAACAACAAACTTACCAAAAACCGGTTCCAAAACTTCATTCATAACTCTCATGAATGTCTTGGGTGCATTGGTTGGTCCAAATGGCATAAATAACCACTCAAACAACCCATCCTTTTTCTTGAGCGTTGTCTTCCATTCATCACCTTCCCTTATCTGAATCTGATGGTAACCACTCTTCAAATCAATCTTTGAAAATTTCTTGGCCCCACTCAAACAATCTATGGGATAATCCATCCTTGGTAAAGGAAACATGTACTTGATAGTAATTTTGTTAATAGATCGTGAATCAATATGCATTCTCCATTCACCTCCTTTCTTGGGTGTCAAAACTATAGGTACAACACACATAATCAAACTCTCTCAGATCAATTCTTTGTCAAGCAACTCTTGCACTTTCTTATTTACTTCTTCATTTTTTGTTGTTTTCATATGATAAGGAGATTTTTTTGTTAGACTTGATATCAATATCAAATAAATATGATGTGATATAGTTCTCAAGGGAGGTAAACCTACTGGTAAATCATCTCCAACAATCTCCTTAAACTCATTCAACAAAGGTTGAATTTCTGGTGGCACAAGACTCATTTTTTCATCCTCCAAAACTTTTATTGGTGCTATGGCCAAACATAAATGATTCTTATTTTGTTCTCTTAAGAAATACTTAGCTAAACAAAACATAATACAACTATTGTTGTAAATATTTCTATTGTCCCTTTCCTTGCTATCATTTTCACTCAACTCAATCTCCACCATTGGCTTCATTCTGTATCACTTTCCATCCTTTAAAAATTCATAAGTATTCTTCCTCTTGTCATGGAAATTTTTTCTATCAAACAACCATGGTATTTAGACTCGTAGTACGTGACAAGCATCCATCTCAACTATTTCACACAATACTTGCTCACTAAACTTTCCAATATGAAAACTCAACAAGCATTGCTTAGTCACAGTCACTTGATGTCCTCTTTTCAACCGTGAGACCTTGTATGGATTTGGATGTGGAATTATTTTCAAATTTAATTTCTTGATTACTTCTATGGATGCTAAATTTTTTGTCCTTCGACCATCTATAACAAGAAGCCAACACTTATCCTAAATTTTGCATTTAGTTTTGAAGACTTTATTTCTTTTTTTAGTCTCTTATGTTTCCTTTGTCCCAGTCTTGAGTAACACTATTCTAAACATCAGGTTTTATCCTTGCACTTGTTGAAGTACTTCCACATTCCCACCAACAACTTTTGTCTCATCCGCTTGGGTAACTTATGTCCTAGCCTCTATTCTTCTTGCTGCATTTTGTCTCTCCAAATGTTCTTATGCTTTGTGGCCCTCTACTCCACATCTATAACATGTAATAACATATTTACCTTGACCAAAAACTATGCCTCTTCCAATGCTTATTCTTCCTCTTGTATTCCGGTTGTTGGTTGCTTCATATTCCTTTTCATTGTATTTAGCAAAACTTGTTTTGCCTCTCCCTCTAGTTCCTTTTCCCTAGAACTTCTGCCTCAATCTTCTATCAATATGTTCTTCCACTTTCAAAGCAACTTGATAAGCTTCATCGATATTACAAAAGTAATGCGTACTCATTTCATCATGAATCTAATACTTCAACCCATTCACATATCATGCCACTCTTTGATATTTTGGTTCCTTTATCCTTGACCTCAGGTATATTTTGAAAATATCCTTTTTATATTCACGTACATATGTCTCTTTCTACCTTATGTTTTTCACTTTTCTGCACAATTTATGTTGGTAATCTACAAGTAAAAATTTCTCTTTAATTTTGTTCACCATCTTCGTCTAGGTTTTAATATTTTTCCAATCAATTATATACTATGTCTTTATGCATCATATCCCACCATAATGTAGCATGAACTTTCAACTTCGTCATGGACAATATAACCCGATTGGGGTCTTGGATATTTTCATACTCAAAATATCTTTTGATCTCTCCTATCCAATTAATGAGAGCCTCTTCTTTCTAACTATCATTATAGCATGAAACTTTCACCCTTGCACTACTTCTATTTTCCAGAAAAGATATTAAATGAACTTCTAGGTCTACTTCCTTGACATTTCTCTCTACTTTAGGTTCACTTTCTGACTTTGATTTTTTTTTAGCATCTCCATACCTTCTAGTTTCCAGTTCTTCAATCCACCTTTGTAATTCCTCCAGTTCTCTAGCAACCCCTCGTGTTTCTCTTGCTATTCTTGGTGACATCCTTACAAGTTGTCTTACAGGCCTCACTCAGACTAACATCCATAGGCCTTACTTTTGGGAACTGTTCTCACACAACTCAGCAGTTGAACAGGCTATGATACCACTTAAGGAAGTCACCCCAGTTTCTACAAT
This sequence comes from Picea engelmannii, assembly GCA_009831015.1. Taxonomy (NCBI): domain Eukaryota; kingdom Viridiplantae; phylum Streptophyta; class Pinopsida; order Pinales; family Pinaceae; genus Picea; species Picea engelmannii. The sequence continues at coordinate 87,411 of ML783193.1, read as the reverse complement.
CAATCCCTACAAAAACTAGGTGGATGACCACAATGTACACAACTAACAACATACTAATATATAATATAATTTAATAGTTAAAGAATGCCCTGAGGAATTTTCTGGTACGAGAAAATAAAATCAGAAATAAAACTAATGGACATGAATAGGAATGTCTTTATTAATCATAACAAAAACTTTTTTATATACTTATTACATCTAATACAAATATGGAACAATTCTCCCCTCTGTTTCTGACTCCTTTGTTGTCTTTTCTCTTTCTTGTTTCTTCTCGTGTGGAAATGAAATCAATCTTGCTGAAAACTTCCCTCTGTCTTGAACCCTTTTTTCACTATTTCTTTTCCCCCTTTATCTTTTCATTTCTTGGTAGCTAAAACATTCAGACCCTTCAAATTCCCCAACCATTTCTTGTTTTCTTTTCTTGGGTAGTTATATGGTCCTATCTTTCAAAATTGTTTTCTAATTATTAAGTTTATGAGATTTAATGGTTGTGGCTACTTAAACAATTTGTGTTCCCCTAATAAATCATCCTACCAATTGTCGTGGGTGCTTTATCATATACGCGGAGTTAAAAATGAATAATTGTAATTAAAATGTGTCCTACACATGTTGAAACAACGTTACAACATGTGTTTCAACACCATGTTGCAACAATTGTTCCAGCACAATGTTGTAACAACTATTCCATCAGTGTTGCAACAACAAAAACGTGTTACAACAATAGGAATTTGACACTTATTTCTTCCTATATGTTATTGACTTGAAATGTTTTTGGGTTGATGCGGATTTCTTGAGGCCAAATATGCTCATGCATCAATAACATATATATAAAGAGCAATACTAGTAACCATTAGATGATAAATTATGCATGTGACTCTTGTTCGTGTGAGTTATATATATATATATATATATATATATATATATATATATATATATATATTTCGATGTGACCTCTTGCTTGTACTTCACAACACTCAATCACTCACGCTAACTCATTGGTGTGTGTGTGTGTGTGTAACCAATGAAACATAAATTAAATGTGACCAACTCATTACACACCAACATAAACTAGTATGAGATGTTGTCATTCTTGTTGCATGGGTAATGCTTACGTCATTATATGTTGTCTTTAAAAAATATATATATTTATAACAAATAATAATAATAATAATAATAATGCTATATGTTAACCAAATAGAAATATAAAGGAAATAAAAATATCTCTCTATATATGAAAGAGATTATTAGATATGTGTG
>ML783193.1:67983-78616 GCA_009831015.1 Picea engelmannii | reverse complement strand
ACATGTTAACAAAGGGAGTAACCAGGGAGAAATTGAGTTCCTGCTCAGTTTCAGTTGGTCTTCAAGAATGAAGATGAAGATGAGAAATTTTCCAGGTCCAAGAAGGTTTAGAGTCTAGCATATATAGCAGCGGTGGAGTTGTTGAGATCAGTCTCCAAATGGGAGAATGTTGGTTGTGGAGCCTGATTATCTTCCTGATTCAAAGGTCTTTTACTTTCAGCCATGTTTATACCCCATGAAGTATTTACACCCCAGAAGTATGTACACTCTTATATGCAGGGGAGTGCAGAGGGGGTGGTACCCCCTCTGCGGGGTCTGGGGGGGCTATCCCCCCGACTAGGGGGTTTGGGGGCGAAGCCCCCAAAGAAAAAATTGCCTTGTAAATGTATATTGTAATTTCATTGTAAATTTGGACCGTTCATTATAAGGTCGCATATCTAATGGTAGAAATTATGTTAGGGTTTTTTCCCTAGAAGGAAACCCTCTTTTATGAGGGAAATGTATTGCGGCTATGGATGATGGCGAGTATTGTATTCTGAGAGAGGATATTGTGAGAGAAAGAAGAGGAAGTTACAACGAGTTTTGTTGTAGTTTGTATCCCTTCATTTGCTAGATAATAATAAAGGAAGGACCTGGCAATTTCTCTCGTGGATGTAGCCCACACTGGGTGAACCACGTAAATCTGTGTCTCTATTGTATTGTGTATCTTCTGTGTTTTGTTTCCACATTTGTTTTATTTTATTGCTCCATGGTCCTGTTTTTCTAACAAACATTGGCTCCACAGGGGATGGCATGCTCACTGTGAGCTGCCAAGAACAAGCAACTTCAGTGTCTTATCCTAAGGATATGGGGTCATTTATTAAACAAAAATAAAATAAAAAATGATATTTACAATGGAGGGGACAACCACTCATGTATTAATAAAAATATTTCTTCAGAAAGTGCCCATTAATAGGGCCACCAAAAACTTCAAAATATTCCAAGTTCTGCAATTTATAAGTATTATTTTGAAAAACTTCAGAAATCTTAAAACGACCAATCCACAAGGCTTCAAATTTACCATGTTTTCCTTTGTCTTGCATGGGTGCATCCCACTTGAGCACCGGATCTCCCATCTAGAAATATTCTTTGCTTACCTTCTTATCAAAATCTTGCTTGATCTTCTGTTGATTGCTTTGTGCTTTATCAAGGAGTAGCTCCTTGGTCGGTTGCACTTCTACTACGCTGATGCATCCTTCTGATCATATCATCTGGTTCTCCTTGTTGATCCTGAAGGAAATTTTCCATGGGAAAGGGAAGATGAGTGGGAAAAATAGCTTCAACCCCATATAAAATTTGAAATGAGGAAATACCAAGTGATCTCTTTATAGTGACTTTATCAAACCATAAGGAAAATTTCAACTTTGAGTCCCATGCTTTCTTGTTGTCCTCCAATAACTTCTTGATGATCTTTACAAGGCTCTTATTAGAATATTCTGCTAAACCATTACCTTGAGGGTAGTAATGGGTAGAATGAAATAATTGAATCCCATACTTCTCACAAAACTTCACCAATGGTTCAACTTTGAAAGATGAATCATTATCTATAACAATCTTTCTTGGACAACCAAATATTGACATAATATCTTCAAGAAAACCAACGATTACCTTGTGTGAGGCACTCCTTGTAGGAATGGATTCTAACCACTTGGTGAAATAGTAAGTTACAGTGAAAATCCATCGGTGTTGACCACTTGAAGTTGGATGAATTTCCCTAATGAATTCAAGTCCCCACTGCTGGAAGGGACCAAAAACCACCACATGATTCAAAGGAAAATATTTTAGTTGTTTCTTTCTTGAAAACTTCTGACATTTATCACATGCCCTAATATTTTCACAAACATTAGAAAAAAGGCTAGGCCAAAAATACACAGCTCTCAGGATCTTATATGATGTGGTTCTCCAAAAGTGATGACCCCCACACAAGCTATCATGAAAATCAGTCATGGCCCTTTGAGCCTCCTGTGGATATAGACATCTCAAGAGAAACCCTATAAAATCTTTCCAATACAATATGTGATCAATGAGACAATATCTGATTTCCTTTAGTTTCAAAGATCTCACCTTGTTCTTCTCCAAACCATCATGAGGTTGCAACTTTTGCAGAAAATAAATGATGTCTTTGTACCAAGTACATTCTGCCAAGTTGGGACTGATATGAGAGCTTTTGAAAGAGATGTCAATTTGCTGATTTTCAGAGTCTAAGTTCATGAAATTAACCCCCAGTTCTTTGCAATTTGATTCAGCCAACAATCTAAATAAACCTTTCCCTTTAACCAACTTAGTAGGCTTCATTTCAAGGTCAAACTATAGAATTTTGGCAATCCACTTGCTCCTCTTCCCATCTATGTCAGGCTGTATTAGTATTTCCTTCACAGAGGTTGATGGGACATAAGAAATAATCTTGGAATGAAGAATGTATACCTTGAAGGCTTTAAGGGCTTTAACCAAAACATAAGCCTACTTTTCCATAATATCAAAGCTCATCTCCGCATCCCTTAATGCTCTGCTGAAAAAGGAAATAGGCTGGTCCATCCCATCTGTGTTTTTCTTAAGAAGGACAGTAACCAATGTGTCATGTGAGGAAAAAGAAAATATCATAAATTCCTTTGAATAATCAGGGATGATGAGAATAGTTGCTTCATTCAATGCTTGTTTTGTTTGGTCAAAAGAATTTTGAGCTTCAATAGTCCATTTCACCTCATTTCCCTTTCTAAGCATAGATGTGATGTACTTAACCAATTCAACAAAGTTAGAGATGAATCTTCTCAAAAAAAATATTTTACCCAAGAAAGACTGGATCTCCTTCTTGGATCTAGGAAGACATAAAGTTTGGATGGCCTCTACTCTACTTGGATCAATACTTACCCTTATGTTGATACAATGTGTCCCAACAACTTGCCTTCTTTCATAGCAAACAAAGACTTCTTAGGATTGAGAGACAACCCAAAATTTCTACACTTCAAGAAAAAATTCTTCAAATGATGATAATGTTCCTTATCAGATCTTGAGAACACTATAATGTCATCCAGATAGATGACCACAATTTTTTCCTTCTCCCCAATGAAGGAAATATCCATTGCTCGTTGAACAGTTGCTCCTGCATTCATTAGACCAAAGGTCATTTTAGCATACATGAGTGTTCCCCAAGGAGTAGTGAAATTTGTCTTCTCTCTATCTTCAGTTAGGACAAAGATCTGATTCTATCTTGAGAAGCCATCAATCATAGACATCCTTGTTGAACCAGTCACCCTTTGCAAATTATGCTCTATCTTTGGCAAGGGGTAATTATCTTTCTTGGAACTTCTATTCAAATTTTTGAAATCAACACAAAGTATGATTTCACCATTCTTTTTCCTCACAGGGAATAGGTTGACCACCCACTCAGAGTACCTTAAAGGTATGATGATATTAGCTTCAAGCAGCTTCTTGACTCCCTTTTCCATAATAGGCAACAACATGGGATTTATCTGTTTAAGTTTCTGCCTAAATGGTTTGGTCTCATCTTTCAAAGGGATCTTATGTTCAATGATTCTTGTATCATAAGTTTGTAGATATTCATATTTCCAAGAAAATACATCAGCAAATTCCTTTAATAACTTCACATACTCAACCCTTTTCTCCTTTGATAAACTGCTAGACAATTTGACATATTTTGGATTTTCTTCTATACCTAAGTTTCATTCTGTCACATCAGCTTCTTCATTTGAACCTTTAAACTTCACAACAACATCATTTATGTCAAGTAATCTCTCCAAAGGAACCACTCCTTTTGGAATATCGTTACTGGGCAGTTGGACAATCTTGTGGTCTACAATTTTATTTAGCAAAATATCAACATGAGGGATTTTTGTATCATCATGATCTTGATCAATGTGAATAGAAGAAAACTCTTCCACAGTTTCCATAAATCTCTTAATCTCAAGATCATCCTCAAATACCTTCCAATGTTTGACATTTTCAGGTATAGAGGGTCTATACTTTACTTCCACATCATATTTGAGCTTGGGGGGCAAAGGCATTTTAAAATTACGTGTAGAAACAGCCAAAGAATCTGCCATATCATTTTCTTCTCATGGAACAAAAGATATGTTAAAAGATAAGAAACAAATATCGATAAGATCCCAAACTTCACTTTTGTAAGTCCTTAACCTGGGGTGTTTAGCTTGATACATATTTTTAACCTTATGCATAATTAGTTCAGCATCCCCAAACACTGCTAACTCCTCAATATTCATATCTTTAGCAACCCTCAAACCCAAAACAAGAGCCTCATACTCTGCTACATTATTTGTAGTTTAAAATTCTAGTTTATGAGACAAAGATATGATTTCTTGGGTTGGGGAGTTAAAGACCACCCCAGCACCAACACTTTCTTTAGAAGAGGCCCCATCAAAATACATCTTCCACACTAGGTTATTTTGAGGAGGTGTCTCACAAGTTTTAATAGGTTGTTTTCTAATTTCAATAGGTGTTTGAGGAGCATCAATGAGTTGTAAGATATTAGATCCTAGATCAGTGTCAACTGCAAAAATGGTGTGGTTTGTAGGATTAGCTTCATCACTGATGATGTAAGCTATTTGTGCTTCCCTATAAAGCCTTCTATTCTCTCCTCCAAATACAAGAATAGTGGCATATGAAAGGTCCATCTGCAAAGTTCCCCCTAGTATCTTGATCCAAGATATTGACAATAGAATCCCAAACTTAGGGGGGACATTATCCACCAAAATATCCATGACCATACTCTTCATGGGAAATTGAAACAAGGTAACAACCAAGTCTTTGATCACTCCAAGGAATTTCACTTTTCTGGAGTCAAATGAGTATAGGTCACGATAGGTTTTAGTAATTTTCATACCAATCTCATCCATGACAGTTTTAGGCATAAGGTTATGAGATGCACCCGAGTCCATCAAGAAGTTGTGCAAAAAATTATCATGAGTATTCAATGATCTGTAAAATGAAGGAGAAGAGTCATCCCTATCTTCTACCAAAGGTCCCAATATGATTGTTGGTTTTTCATCTTGTAGGTTCACTGATTCTGTGGAATGGAAGATTCGAGTTGCAACATCTTGGAAAGATATATTTTGAACTCTTCATTTTTAATCAGTTCTAAAAATGGTACTCAAAATTTTATCTTTTGAATTTCATTCTCAAAACTAAAAGAAGAGGGAGATTTAAGAATCTCCTTAATTTCTGGAACATGGGTCTTAACCATTGTTTGAGGGTTTTGTTCCTCTTTTTCTTTGTTGTTAGAAACCACAACCTTAGCATAATTTTTTGTTTTGTTGGGATGATCTGATGTACTAGGCTTCCCATCCTTCTTTTTTTACCTTAAGTTGTATTTATTTTGGTTTTCATTATCTTTTTCCCCTTTAATCAATTCATTCAATTGACTGTCCATAAGAGACTCCTCATATGAAGACTGATTTAGATGAGGGGATGGAGAGGTATCACCCACACAATGAATTTGTGGATATGTTTCTTCATCCTCTCCTACTTCATCATCAACCATGTTATTTTGAAGAGGAGTCTTAACTTTTTGGTCATCCCTATTTCTTTGATCTCTTTGAAGGATCCAAGGGGCATTATTTTGTCTCCTGAAATTTCCTATGTTATCAGTATTTTGTGTATTTCTATAATTTTGTTTTCCCTCAAGCTTCATTTTTTCCATTTCAGCAGAAAGTGATTTAACCAGTTTTGTTAGTTCATCTACTTGAGGATTAACACCTGAATAATCATAGGTTGAAGCTTCAACCCTATTTTTTCTCCTATCTCTATCAGATTTTCCCTTGAGCTTATCAACTGCCAATATATTTGATTCTACCTCCAAGGTTGCATCTTGCATATGAGCTACAGAGGTATATCTCCTTTCTCTCAAAAAGAGGCAAAACTTAGGGTCAAAAGCACTGACATAGGTTATCTTGGCAGAAGTTTCAGTGGGCTTACTTTCTGTGGGGATTTTGTTGTACATTTTATTAAATATCTTTGAAAAATCTGAAACAGGTTCCCCTTATTTTCTCTTGAGTGGCCTAGACTATGTAATATAATATAAGATATCTTTCTTATCTCCCTAATGCCTCAGAAAGGCATCATCCAGAGCTTCAATTCCAAGAAAATATCTAGGAGTTAAACCCCTAAACCATTTCCTAGCCTCACCATCAAGGATTTGTACAAAAAATCTCATCCAAACATCCTCATTTTCAATATTAGGATTTCCAACATAGCTATAAAAGGTTTCAAGGTGTTCCTTTGCAGTTATGTCCTCTTCCCCTGTAAAATTGGGCATGTACTTTATATAGTCTCCAATTGGGAGAACATTCATAGGTTGAGGCAACACAAGAGGGGCATACCGAGCAGCCACTATGGAATCCATCCTATTTCTAGGAAGGTTAGTACCTTCCATTGGATTATAAATTCTAGGATAATAAGGAGGAGAATGAGTCTTGATTGATACAACTGCAGTCTTGATTATGGTGTAGCTTGGGAGAAGGAGAAATATAGGATGGAGAAATTTCAGTTTTCACAAGGAGAGGTTGAGTCTTGGAAGAGGATGGTGTAAATTCCAAGGGAAATGAGGTTTCTTCTTCTTTGGTCACAACAATTTTAAGAGAGGGAGAAGAAGGAGAACCTAGGTTAGGAAAATCCTCTAAGATTTAAATTATAAACCAACTTACAACCTCACAGGAGGAAAGAACTTCAAAACTTTCTTCTTTCAATTTGGGAGAAAAAGAAGAATATTCCATAGGGAAATCTTCAAAATTTAAATTTCTAGAAATTTCAACAGAGGATAAAAGAGGAGCACTAGATACATTTATTGGTGTTTTAAAGTGGAATCGAGAAAATGACCAGTAGTACTTGGAACAACAGCTGAAAAGCCTTCTTGAGAATATTTTCCTTTCTTGATGATCTTCTCTAGGTCAGCTTTAGGTGTAGCCAGAGGTAGATGTGGGGTAGACCTTGTGTGTCTGCCTTTAGGAGCCACAACTGAAACATTGGAGTCACCAGGTGAAAAATGTAGTCTTCAATGTACTGATTACTATGCACCTTCTGAATCAATATTTCTTTGTCGTTTAATCCCAGGGAAATGTTTTCAATTCATTCCCTGAAAATGATGCCAAGAATGTTATCACTGAAAGTTACACTTTAACTACTAAAGTGCAAGCTCAATACCCATCAATAGGTTTATGAGATCAATATTAAAATGTGGTGTCAAATGGATAAAACCCAGTTCAACAATGTCAAAACACCGAAAATTCTAGGTGAAATGCATCAGCAAAAGAGGTCTTGTTTAACTTAGATCAGGGTTTTGAGGATTAGTGTGAATAGAAGGAAGACTTAGTAAGAAAGTGAAGTGAGTCTACCACTAGCATCAGGCTTTACCAGTAGACAAAGGAGAGAAAAGCTTCAAATACAGGAGCTTCTTAAATCCAAGAAAAAAAAAACTCTGAGAAAGCTATAACAATATCACAATCAAACATCCATTGTAATATAGCTACAAAATATCATTTGAATCATTCAATGACAATAAAGTTTCATAGTGAGAGAGACATAAGATGGAAAGAGAGAAAACTAACTTCCATTAAACAAGATTTCATCAAGTCTGATACATCAAAACCAAAGTAAGATCTGTTTTATTAAAATCACCAAAAAGGTCTTTTACATCAACCATTCGAACCTCTAAAATATCTTATAATGCTTCTTGTATATCCTAGATAGGGAAAAATAGCATACAATGTGAGTTTCATCCTTTAACATAGGATTCTTCCATATTAAACTGAAGATCTTACACATGTACAAACTAGAAAAAACAAACTGCTAAAAAAAAGGCTAATGTTGGCAACTATCCTAACACCTTAGTATTGCATAATGAGGTGTCCTTTGAGTGCATTTCCTTTGTTTCCAGGTATCCTCCAGCTTTAACTGGCCTCCTAACATGTGTACCATGCTCCCCTAGCCATCCATCTGGTGACCGTTGATCCTCTTGAACCCATCAAAATAGGAGTTTGCAACGAATATTGTAGCGCTGACTATATCATCTAGTTCACAGCAGAGTTCGCAAGGAAGTTTGCAATGTTTGACAATGTAGACCAATTCGTAGCGCCAGGCACCGTTAAATGTCTTGTAGCTTCCCAATTTGTCCAGTTTGAGCCAAAAACACCCAAAAACTTTTCCTATAGTTAGGTAAGCTTGTAGAAGCCTAATAATATGGTGTATGAATAAAAACTCAGTTATAGGCATTATACTACCCCAAAATCTTAAAAAATGCAAGGATAAGCACTTCCAAAATTGAGATTCTTTAATACATTTCACTTCACTTCCTAAGTCTGGTACTCCTTCTGGTGGCAGTTTGGGCCAACACATTCAAATTTATTTGGGCTAACTCTTCCTTGAAAGGTTGCAGCTCCAGTTTAAGTCTTCTAATCTGAGCTTGTAAATCCTTGTTTTGTCTGTATAAATTCTTAAGCTTCCTATGGAGGGGCAAAAATATCTTTGTTGTAAACCTGGCTTTATCAATAGTTTCCAAATACATATCCATCAAATCCTTCAACTTTTTTCTCTCAGCCAACCCTTATCCCTTCAAGTTATCAATCTCCTTTTTGTATTCATTGAGTTGTCTGATCAATCTTTTGAAGGTAGGGTTTTCTGTGGGAGTGGTTATGTCTATGACCTCAATATGTTTTTCAATAGCTTCAACATTACCTTTACCTTTTCTCTTGATGGGAGCTTATTTTATTTCTCCTTTTTAAACACTTTCCTTCTTGGTTGATGACCTAGTGAAGGGCCTCCTAGATTTAGTTTCAACTTCAATAGATGGTGATGGGAAAAGTAACCACCTTCCCTTTGTTCATGTGGCTTTAGATGATGGAATTTTTGCTAATTTAGTAACCACCTAGAGAAGGTTGCATTTATATTCATGGACATAAACCATCTTTCACCAGTGTTTGGTATCTTATTAGTTGTTGCTATGGTTTCTTCAGATACCTCAAGTTCAAAAGTACCCACCTTAGTTTTGGTTCCATCAAAATTCAAGGAAAATTCTCTAGCTACCTCAGGGTTCCTCCTCTACATCTTCTGACAAAAATTGAAACATCCCACTCTTTGGAAGACCTCCCTGATCAGAGGTTCAATAACAAACAACTGCATGTCATAAGGTTCGGTCCTCACTATGCCCCCACCCTTGTGAGCCTTCTTTTGTTGTGGAGTATCCATTGATGTTATAGGAAGAAAACTAAGAGAACAATCTGAGAGATGCAAGAGGCAAAACATAAAGACAAAGGTCTTAGGGTTTGAATGGATAATATTTTTCAAAGGTTGGTTCTATCTAAGGATTTAGAGTCTTTCATCCTATTTGACCTCTAAGCTTATGAAAGGGAAACTGATAGTTGGGAAATTTAAGAAGACCATACAAGAAAATGGAGATACAAGGCAAAATCTTTCTGCAAAATATTTTGTTCAATATCTCACCCTCACTATTACAAAATCATCATAACTTTATCGACAAAGTTCTTTTCAATTTCCAAAACAAAATAGATAGAATTTAGAATTGAAAATAGAATGAAAATATTAATGGTAACCAGCTAGTACAGATTGTGAGGTAAGTGAATAATAGTTTTGAGTTGTTGCACAGGGTTTGCAATGCCAAAACAACGCGGTAGAATTCACAACATAAACAACAAAATCCAAATAAGGGATAGGCAAAGTGGCCTGACAATTGGCTAAGAATCATGATAACAAAGGTAAGAGGGATGGTTGGTAGTGTAGATCACCAATTCACAACACCTAGGAGAAGAAATTACAAGCACAACCTTTTATTGTTCTTCAATAGGGCTTAAAAATCTCATGGAGTACCTGGAGGCTAAGGCTTAAAAGTTGATATTCTTGAGCTTGGACAAATCCACTTGCAACTGGTATAACCTCCAACTCAATTTTGTCATCTAGTTCGCATCAAATTCCGTAGCACCTGTCTGAAAACAACAGCTTCTGCAGCGCCGAGCTGGGAGGAATTTGAAATCCTAGAAAAACAGTTAGAAAAGATTTAAATGATGATCTCCCAGGTTATTTCCTTAAAAACATAAGTGTTGAAAACAAGGATATCAACTGACAAATCATTATAAGTGCAATTATGGTGATGAGAGCAAAGTGTACTTGAGATGCATTGTGAAATGTATGATGAGATGGAAACGTACAAAACGAACTTGATTTGACCTTCTAACGAGTAGAGGGACAAAGTGGAGGGGTTTTAGTACATCAAGTAAGTGGTGACATGTCAGTGTGGTGGTGGAGGCATAAGGACGATGGCTTCTCTAACCTTGTCATAAAGATGAATACATAAACCAAGGGTTTGGACCAACATTAATACTAACTTTATTTGTTCTAAAACCTAAAAGATTATAGGGAAGAGGACAAAAGTAAAAACTAAACAACACTAAGGATAAAAAAACAAAAATCTAAGGCTGAATTGACCCAATCAATTCCATGTGATAACAACTACAATCAACCTAAATCCCTCTTAAATTATCAAAGAATTTACACCTCGAGAGATTTGATCTCTCTCAATGTTTAATAAATCGATAATTGAGATGAATCTATT
>ML783193.1:0-16773 GCA_009831015.1 Picea engelmannii | reverse complement strand
CCTTGGCATGGACTAATAAGAGTTGAAGTATTAAAATTTAATTTAATTTTAATATTTCAAACTCTTCTTACTATATTTATTTAATATATAGAATAATTAATAGAAGTTACATGAATAATATTTCAAAATCTAATTACTATGTTTATTTAATATATAAAATAATTAATAGACGTGACATGAATATATGTGACATGGGTACAAATAAGTATTGATGGTCATAATTAATAAGGACACATGACAAACTATTTGATTTTTTTATTTTTTATTTTTTAAATTATTTTTTAAAATCAATTAAGTGTAAAACCACATAAAAATTGTCTAATCATAGTTAACAACCAATCACAAAATATGAATTTATATTTAGAAAATTTAAAATTTATTTTTCAATTTAAAGAATAATCAATTTAATAGATAAATTTTTGGAGACTTTGGAAAACTTTATTACAGGAGGTGAAAAAAATTGCAAATTATTTAAAAGTGAAAGCACATTGACTACAAATTAATCCACTTTTCAAATTATTTTTATAATGTAAAATTTATGTTGATTATGAATAACAAATTCCTCTCAATATTTATGTTAATTAATATATTGAAATTTCCTCGCATACTTATGAGAGATAACTTAGGTTTATAATATAATTAGATGTGAAAACCAAAAACATTTAACCATACTACACAAATTTGAATTACTTAGATAACCTCATAACTCTAGAGGAAGTAGTCAAAGTATGGATAGTTGGATAGTGACAAGTTATATGGTTGGTATAAAGTTTCATGGTTAAGAATAGAAATAACTCACCAACTCCTTAATTTATTTGTTATATTTAATTACCAAGTAATTAAACTCTTAGCTTCTAACATAATAACTTCATAAATTTAAATTAAAGATGATCTACTAACCCACTAACTCCAACCCACTACCATAAACCTCTTAATATGTAACCCATATAACCCAAAATAACCCCAACCACTAATCTACTAACCCCCTCACCATTTACACACTAACCAACACACCCTCTAACCATTAATCTACTAACTCAAACCTTCTTTCTCTTTAGATAGTTTGGTCCCGACCCTAGCTGCTTCGGGTCTTGAGAATCAGGTGCAATGAGTTGGCTTTAGGGAAGAAACTTCATTCTTCTCTTAGAGATTTGACTTCCTTCTATGGAGGAAATATCCCCTTGGAATAATCTATCCTTCTATGGGAATATCTCCTTAAAATAATCTAGCCAATTGAAAGGGATAATCCTATTCTAGGAAGAAATCAATGGTTATTTTTCCTGGTAAGCCTTGTAAGTCATCCCTCCAAAGCTAGTATGTGTGCTTGTAAACCTCCACGCTAGTATCATGCACTACTTAATTGTTGTAGTCTCACCTCAAGCAAGTAGCAAGCAAGTGGATTTACCTATCACATTACCCCTTCTCACCTAACCCAAGGTTGGCATTAAATAGACGAAGGAAACTTATCCCACTAAATGGAGTTGTATTTACCTCTTTCCTCTTTATACTCTTGGGTGCGATATAATCCTTGATCCCTAACCTCCTTACAAGCTAAGCAAGTACTTCATGTGTTCTAGTTCAGTTATACTTTGGAGTGTTATGGATATGAATAATATGCCACATATTGTATTCGTCAATTTATTTATTTTAAGAACATTTTGAAAACTTCAATTTACACTTGTGACATTGTCAATAGTTACTAACACCTAAATTTGTTCAATTCTACTTCAACTTTTAAACACATGGAGTAACCACTCTTATTTCCATTTTGATTTTAGGCAATGCACAAGTAATACATTGTTACAAGTTTTAAATGTTGCATAATTATTTTAACTTTTCACTTTGGATTACCTATAACTATTACATTAACATATTTATAAGAGGCATGTATATGCAACTTTGCTGCTAATTTCACTTTTTTTTTTTTATTAAATTACTTATCATTATGTTAGGAAAAGTTTATATCAACTTTCTTTTATGTATTTTTTTAATTCTTTATTATTTTACTATGAAATGTTGATATCAAGGCCTTTTTAACCTTTTGTTGGCTTGTTATGAAAGGTTAATATCAATCTTCTTAGAACGTTCTTTTTCAATTCCTCATCTTTCTACTATGAAGGGTTGATATCAACATTTTTTAATCTTTCAAATTGCTTGTCGTTTTTCCATGAAAAGTTGATACCAACTTTCTTAAACCTCTCTTTTAAATTGTTTGTCATTTTGTTATGAAGGGATGATATCAACCTTCTTGTGCCTTTCTTTTAAATTCCTTGTCATTCTATTATGAAGGGTAGATATCAGCCTTCTTGGTGTTTAATTTTACTAGGTGTAAAACTTGACACATCTCTTATTCAAATTGAGTTTGAGCCTTTTCCTTCTCCTTCAGGTTGTCTTTTGAAGTTATTGGATGACCTCCATAATTCATTCGTTGGTCACTCTATTGTGAGAGTGTTTGGCTAAGGTAGTGAATGTTGGTTATGGAGCATGTTATTCCATAAATATAGAGAATTGTGCCCTAGTGTTGAAAATTTTTCTATGTATTGGTTGGATAACCATAAAGGTTTATCATATTTTCTTATATCACCCATGGTCAACCACTTACTAAATGAATCCATAGGATTTAAACGAAGGAGCACAAATTGAGAGGATGAATTATGGATCATGCAATAGATAGGAAGGAAGTGTGTGTGTGTGTGTATGTGTGTGTGTGTGTGTGTGTGTGAGAGAGAGAGAGAGAGAGAGAGAGAGAGAGAGAGAGGGCCAAAAAGAGAAAACAAAATGTTGTCAGTGAAGGATGGAAAAGGAAAGGTAAGATAAACCCCATGGGATGATAGGAKTAAATGTATCCCATGAGATATTCATCTAGAACTCCAAAGAAATACCCAAAGGGAAAACAACCTATGCTTGAAACCATATAATAGGGAGAACATGGATATATAGAAATTGAATCAACTAAGGAAAAGTTTACCCTTATCATCCAAATATCTAGATTAGAATTTGAACCAGTGAAACTCGTCTATATAGATATAGATGCACATATAAGCCCTTAGATTCCTTTTCTAATATGGGGAGATATTTATAGAAGATACTATGAAGAGGATTATCATAATGTTATTCCTCCCATTGATCCCCAAATGAGGAATGTTGATGTATTAATATTTATAAACATTAGGAATTATCACCTCCATCTTGTTGTAGCCAGGACTCCAATTATGCCTTTCTTAGAGGCTATCGATTTGATTATGTTGGAACATCAGGTTATGATGGTTCATCACACTTCTACTGGAATTAATAGGTCGGGCGTTCGACCTACATCTGGAAACAATGGGTTGGGTGATTGACTAGATATCTATATCAGTCAATTGTCACTAAATTCATCTCCATCTTATGAGGAACCATCTTCCTTGGTGCAAAGACTTTTCTTAAAAAAATTATTTTTGTTTCTTCTACACTTTTGGATTTGCTTTTTCTTTTTAGAGTTATCTTCTTCATTACCTTTCTTTTTCTTATAGGGACATTTATTAGAAAAAATGCCAACACCAATACAATTAAATCATTTCAATGGAAGCATACCTTTGTATTTGTCGGTTTCTCTTTTCATCCTTCTAATAAATATTGCCACCTCTTCATCTTCCTATGCATCATCGTTGCAGCTACAGTTTGACTTTGGTTTTTGTTTATCTTTATTCTTTGTCTTCTTATATGCCTTGAATGTTTCTTCCTCCATGACTGGATTGTATTTCTCTGTCCTCATCTCATATGCTGTGAGTATCCCATGCAAATCATCCATGTTCATTGTAGCTAGGTCCACTCTTTCTTCTAGAGCTGAAATTTTTGAATCAAATCTCATTGGTAGATATCTTAATGCTTTTTAAAAAAGGACTTGTTCCTTTATCTCATCTCCCAAATCTTTGATATTGTTTACTATTTCATCTACTCGTAGAAAGTAGGCTACTATGTTTTCATCTTCATTCATCTTTAGTTTTTCAAACTTGGCTCTAAAAATATGAAGTTTAGATTCCTTTACTTTCTGATCTCCTTCGTAGTTAGCCTTCAGTTTGTCCCAAATTTATTTTTTGGAATCACAATGCATAATATTGGTATGTATTGATAGATTCAAGCCTTTCTCGATAGCGTTTCTATCCCTTTAATCATTTTCTTCAAGTTTTGTTTCCATCTCTGTCCGTCGAGAGAGTGGTTGGTGCTTTGTATCCATCTACTATTGATAACAAAACATTGAATCCTTGTGCTTGTATATATGTCTTCATTATTTTTCTCCAGAAGGCATAGTTCTCACCATCAAATTGTGGTACCCCAATCTTAGTGTAATCCATTATCTCCTTCCAGTGGTTAGACTACTTCTTGAAGGACCTGCTCTGATACCAATTGTTGGATTACTGAGAGGGGGGGTGAATCAGTGATGAGCAATTTTAACACTTTTAACCACAATATATTCTTCAATAATATTCAACATTTTATCATTACCATTAAATATATCATCAACAGTATAATCATAAACAACATCATATCATAATAGATACACAGTACACTAGAATTTACATGGAAACCCAAATGGGAGAAAACCACAAAATGTTTTTCTTATATATCAAAAGAATACATTCATTGGAAGCACCAACTTCCTGATTCTCCAGATACAACTGGAAGGAGGCTCCAACCCCCTATTCTCGATATGAAACCTGAAGGAAGCTCCAACTCCATGAATTCTCTAGCTCCAGACTTAAGTAGGCTACAACCCCTGACTTCTCCAGCTCCAACCGGAAGGTGGCTACAACCACCTATCCTTTCCTCATCCTTCCACCCTGAAATATAAGTGTAGACCAACTTTCACTATCACAAACTCTACCACTACCAATACCACTGTGTCTTTGCCATTGTCTCTATTACTCTACCTTTGTCATTATCAATGTCACTACCATTGTGTCTCTACCATCATCTCTATCACTATGTCTCTATCACTGTCATTGTCTCATCAACCTGTATCTACTCATCAATCAACTAACACATGTACCATATCATGCACCAACTATATACCAACATACATACTATATCATGCATCAATCATGAACCAAAGATACATCAATAAGGAATAATGAATCATGAACTAGAGCATCAATCATTTGTACCATATACCATACCATCAACCATATGCAAATATGTACCATATCATCAATTTAGTTTCTCAAGGAACCAATGCATGTCTCTCATGCATATGTCACCATTCAACATTAATATGCCTCAACCATCTACAATCAACTCAAATATATGAACTATAAGAACCATATCATATGTTGAACTAGATATAAGAGTTCTCCTCACTCAGCCAAGCAACCAAGATATATGTTATAGCACAAAATGTCACACCTATGCATTTGTGCCATGGCCTAACCCTTTCCCAAGGCTTGCTAGAAATTTTCCCAAGCTTCCTCTCCAAAATAATCTAAAAAACATGCTTTATGAGCATATCCGCGGGGTTCCCTAGTGAAAAGTGTGGATATTCGCGACTCTCAAGCTTGCAACCCACAGATTCCCTCAAAAATCATAAAAAATAAAATAATCCCATGTTTTCAGGCGAGTTTTTCAGTTGGGATTATTTCCCAACGTCCCCTTCCCATACACAACAGAATCCAACAACCCCAACCCCTTGGGAATATATAAAATCACCCTTGAGGGATAAGGAGAGATCAAGTCCCTTGGTGTAAGATCATGGTGGCAATTTCTAGAAAGACTCCATTTCCTATAATCCTCTGAGAAAAACCCCCTATTATTTGGAAACTCATTTTCCAATATTTATTTCCTATTTATATGGGTATTGGGTGTGTCCTTATCCCTACTTGGGTCATTCAATGAAAAACAAAGTGGTTGAGTTGATGTTTGAGGGATTCTCGGAGGAACCTATATAGTTGGCTTTGAGACGGTGCCAAAGGCGAGCCAAGGTTGTAACTTGCCTTTTTGATTTAGTGTTAATAGAAGAGTTTGTTTTCCCTCCTATCATGTTTTCATTATATGTATTTGATTGTTAAGTTTACTTTGAAAATGATATATGATAAGCATATATGTTGATCGTGTAACTACCTTCGGAGCAACTCTTGTATTGTGTCCATTTTGCAGGTTATTTCTAGTAAAGGATCTAGATCTTGTCAAGACAAGGAGTGGGATCAACTTCAAACAAGAGACCTAAGGTACACCCTTACTCCCTCTTCCTTCACTAACTTATCCTTGTAAATAAGTTTAGTCTTTCAAGTTTTGTTTGCTTGTCCTAGAGGGAAGATCTTTATCTTCTCCATATAGTCTTGATATGTTGTGATTCCGACCTAGAATCACAGGGGAAAAATCATGTCAACAATATACCATATCCAAATACAAAACCAACCATACCAAGTATGCCTCAATCATACACCATATCATGACAAGAAGTAACCATCAAAACAAGTATACAACCATACCAATACCTATGTAGGACAATAATTAACCATTAAAGCAAGTATACAACCATACCAATAGCTCTGTAGGACAAGAAGTAACCATCAAAACAAGTATACAAATACCTTTGTAGCTGACCTAAAACTCTGAGACACTGACCTGTAGACTTCCTTTGGACTTCAAGGAACTGGTACCAACATTTAGTCAATCATTCATGAGCCTTTTTACAAATACACAACTTTATCTTCTACTGCCAATGTATATACGCACTTTTCTCCATTGTATCTCATGCACATATGCTCCCTTTATGACCTACAACTCGCGTATACCTCAAAAACTATAGTTTGTTGCTGAAACTTTCACTTTCAACCTTCCTTTGTTACCTTATAAAATGACGCTATAACCTTAGAAAAAATATCACTAGATCACAAGAAAGATAAGCAATTAATAAGTGTGTGAGTGTACTTGTGAATGAATCCTTGATGAATATTTATGCTTGTGCTAGGTAACTCCTTTCTTTAATTTAGAGATTCTAAGGTTTTCTTGGTACAACAAATTTACCCTTTCATTAAATACTTGGGGGATTCTTGACCACTTCTTCGAGGCTTACAACTTCACAAAGTCATATCTCCCTAATTGTGAGGAACTACCTGGTGTTCCACATATCATCAGAAACGACACGATGAGTATTATCCATATATGAGGGTCTTTCCTTCATTTATTATGTCCTTCATGTACTTGTTCCTCATTCAACTTCGGGTACCAAGACCACACCGTCGAGGCTTCTTTAAGGGTTGACATCAATGATAACCAAACTATCAACAAATATGATGAAAACAATCCTGAAAACATTTTGGTTGGATATCTTGAAACAATTGTCAGCACAAACAAAGCACATCGACAACGGAGAAGATTTGTAAATGAGAAAAATAGAAGATCTCAAGGTCCTTCTAAAAAAAGTGGCACACCAAAATCAAACCCCCAAATTGTAATTCATGAACAAAATAAATGTGTAATTGAAAATTATGATAATGGAGATGATCCTAATCCTCCACAAACGAATTTAGAGAGACCCCATAAGCTCACTATGAGCAATAAAAGGAAAATATGGGTAAATAAATAGGAAATAAGTGATCCTATACTTGATGATGATGATTATATTCTTCAAGACATGGATTGACACAAACATCGAAGATATAGAGTTTCCAAATGATGAACAAAGGATTCAGGAGAGTCAGGAAATTGCAGCAGAACTGGAAACAAAACAACCAGTCTTTTATGAAGAAGAATCCTTAACATTTCATAATGCTTAATTTGATAGAGATTCTAAAAAATTTGTATTTTAAAGAGTTAATTCTAAAGGTGAAAAGATCTAGGGAAAAACCAACTCATAATTTTATATGAATGGGGTGTTTCCATAAAAAAATTGCAAGGATGCATAGGGTTACAGATGATGCTTTGTAAATGTCAGTGGATGAAATGGAGGATGAAAATTCCATGCTTAAAGAAATATTTAAAGAACTATAATATACTTTAATGTCACCCCCTATTTTTTCAAGTCCAATCGCTATCATTTGACCTGGAAAAATCTTAGAGAGAATGCATGAATCGAGCTCAAAGCTAAAAGGAACATCAAGTTTGTTGGTTGCGGTTACACGATATGTTGGGGAAAAAATTAAAAATAGGATGTCTCTCATTTTGGAGGCATGGGATTTGGTAAGAAGTTTCATTTCTTTGGGATCCAAGATAACTAATTTAAGAGAGTACCTCCAAGCCGACATCACAAATTATGAGGGTTTTTACAAATATTTTGTAATAACATTTGTCTTAAAAAATTACAGTATGGCTGAACTCAAAAGAAAAGAATCAGATCTTCCATCCCCGACACATGTAAAACAATTAAAGGCTTGTTGGATCAAAAGGATTAACACTTTTAAATAAATATTAAGTGATCTTGATACTCTAAGTGTAAAAAAGGGGGAATATTATTTTAAATTAATTGAATTAGATTTGGCAGGAAGCACAGAAGAAGTCCAAGACCCAAGGTTGATATCAAATTCCATTATTATTACTAGAGAAAACTTTGAAGAACATCTGGAAATGATAAAGGTAGTCTCAGTAGAGAAGTTTAATAACATGATCGAATATACAGAACATGAAGTGGAGAATTGGATCGTAAATTATGTCAATAAAAATGAAGACATCGAAGACACTTTACACCAACTCTTAATTGATCATAGAAAATATGAAAGTACATTGTTTGACATTAAAGTTAGACAAGAAATAATAATTGCTCGTATGAAATATTATATCAAAAATTGGTTAAAGAAAGATTTGATCAAGATAAATAAATAAGATCAAACGGAAGCATTTAGTACCGATCATGGAATTGCAACAAAGGAGACTACAAAAGGCCCATCAACATCCATATAACGAGAGAGAGAACACCATCACAGTGAGTAATACAGATCACATTCTTTCCAATTATTTTCTCTTCTTGTTTAGAAATCATCCAATTGTGTTTTATTTATCCCAAGAAAAATATAATCGATTCTATGATCTTTTCTCTTTATCTTCCTTTCAGGTCCAACCCTCTTCTTGTTCCTATCTTTAATTTATGGTAAAAAAAAAACCAATCCTAGTCCAACTTTGGACAAATGCATTTTAATTTTTAAAGACTATATTATTTTTTGAAAAAATCCCAGAGAACTACTTTGGGATTAAACTTCAATAATATCTTATTGGGCGCAGGCCTATTTTGAGAAGGAATGATATTTTGAGTGCAAGACTAATTTTGGAAAAGAACATCTGGGAGGAAAAGCAGCGTGCAAGAGGAAAAGTCACATACAAGAGGAGAAACATGCAAGGAAAGAAGGAAGGAAAACATAACCACGATAGGGTTAGGGTTTTTGACAAAGATTGTAATGACTATAAGCCTGTAAAATAGTATAAATAAAAAACTAGGAGGTATAGGTTAGGGGTTCAGTGGTTGTAAGATCATTGTTAAAGAAGCTCAGTGAGTTGATGATGGTTATTATGATTGTAATAAGGTAGTATAAGAGTCAAGTCATCTAGAATTTGAGGGTTAGGTCAAAGACTTAGGATCTTGGGGTGATTTAGTCCGCCTCACAGAGGTTCTTGAATCTCCTCATGATTGTATGATGGAATATGTAATTTGTGCAGTGCTAGATTTTGTAGCAGACTAAATATAAGACCAGATAAGCCAAATATGTGTGGATGTAGCCCATGAGGGGGTGAACCACGATACAACATGTGTTATCAATGATGTTTATTGAATGCTTACTTCATGTTAATGGTTATCTTATGAATGAATGATTAACTAGATGTATTAGAATGCATGCATGAGCCTAAAGATGAATGAATCCTAGGAATATTGAATGAATAACCAAAGTAATGCATGAAGAAGAGAAAATAGAATCCCAAATTCCCACTCATTCCTATACTGAAAGCACTTGAGCATTGCAGTCACCCATAAAGTTGTCTCGGGTGAGACTACACAGTGCACTCTGTGCATTGGGTTGCCTTATGGTTTACCAAGAGGGTCGATACTTTTATAGGGTTTTATTGGAAACTTGTTGAGATCTGAACGTGGGTCATCCCTAGAAGTAGAAGAGAAGGAGAAACACAACCAACAATTGGTTCTGTTTCCAGCTGGAACTGCATAGGATTGAGTGGACGGGATCCGTGGAAGAAACGCACAGAGAATGAAAGTATAGAAGGGAATGTTCAGGAAATGGAATCCAATGAAGGAGGAGATTGAAATATGGTTTAAAAAAAAGGAACTTGAGTTTGTGCAGAAGGATAAAAAAACCCTAAGTTAACACGACACAAATATCTTGACAAATACGTGTTTAACAACTTGCATGAGGTAGTTTTCTTTGATTTCCCACATTTGTTGCAAGAGTGGCTATTGATGTTAAAAGAAAACTACCCAAAAAATCAAATAAGACAACTGGAGTGGAATCC
Organism: Picea engelmannii; assembly: GCA_009831015.1. Lineage (NCBI taxonomy): Eukaryota > Viridiplantae > Streptophyta > Pinopsida > Pinales > Pinaceae > Picea > Picea engelmannii. The sequence goes on along the minus strand of ML783193.1, from coordinate 6,345 downwards.
TGTGGATATCGATCAGTTACAAAAAGTTAATGAAACATTTACACGTGTAATAGAATTTTGGTTAGACAGTATTGTTGCAGGGTATATCACTGAATTTGCAGTAGATACTATGAAGTCTTACAGCGTAGTAGAGAAGGATTTTATAAAAGGACCCAGAGGTAGGTTTATTAGATCGTTGTATACTTCAATCGATATTTTATTGTATAAAAATGGTGTGATGACCATGGAATCAGACAACTAAACTTCCCTGTGTGCATGAGGGAAGGGGGGAAGCATTGAAAAGAGGTGGAGGAATGGAGGAAGAAATGGATAATGGAAAGAATAAGGAGGCCATGGAACCAATCATGATGGAGGAAGACCATATAAAGTAGATAATGGAAACAGTTGGAAAGATGCGCAGTGGATCACCCTACCAATATAATATGAATAAGAAGAAGAGAGCCATAGTTGATAGAGAGGGCTTGACAAGCGATGAAGAAGAGGTAGATGATCTCCGGGATGTGGAGAATATTGAGGAAATCCTAAACGAAACACATGAAAGGAAAACATGAGGTCCAAGGGAAGAGATAGAAATCATAACTCCAATCCAGATCATCGTCAGTGTGGAACCTACAACCCCACGTGCGACTAGTACACCAGAAAGAACACAAGCATTTAGACAACCAAATTTTAGTGGTAGAAGAACGACAGGACAAGGATCCAGTCAAGGAGCATCAACTGGGGGATTCCATTCAGGAAGTAATAGTCAAATATATACACCATGTGGAGGTAGTAATTCAACAAAATTCAAAATGGCAGGACACGATCCCACGATCAAGTTACCAAAATTTCGATTAGAGGCATTAGAGGACCCTGAAAAGAATTTATTCATCTACGAGAAGATCTGGGAAGAAAAATATATCATAGATGATTATAAAAACTTTCATAATTATCTATCATGCTAAGAGACCATGCACTGGACTGGTACATGAGCCTAGATGTAAATAGTACATCAGGAGTAACAAGGATTATTGTAGAAGTGAAAAAACTAATGATAAATGAATTTCAGAAACCCATCTCAGAATATTAGTATATAAATGAAATGATTGAAATCAGGAAAAAACCAGGAGAGTCTGTGTGGGAGATTGATCATAGGTTTAAATGTTTGAAAGGTAACTTGAAGTATGCAATTATTGACATGCAACATAGGCATTCGTTTGTGAACTCACTGTTACAACATTTGAAATACCCTTTAAGACAACAGAAGTTCCAAACTCAAGCAGATGCTCTGCAGGAAACCTTACAACTGGAAGAGAACCAGTATCAGAAGACATATCCAACAATAGAGGAGATGAAGGAGGATGTGAAAAACCTAACATTTCAACTTAACCAGAATAAGGGAAAAGAGGAAAGAGAAGTTGTTCGGTGTACTACATGCAGGACAAAAGGACACCATAAGAACAGATGTCGAACTTTCATGTAGTACATGGTAACAGGAGTACAAAACACCTTGCCAATAGGAGGAACATGGTGTGAGATTTGTGAAATGCATGGGCATGATCCATATCATTTCCCAATGATGAAAAATTATAAGACAGTACCCAAAAGTTCATATTACAATTTTTGCAAGTCAGTGGGCCATGATGATAAAGATTGTAGGACGATGGAGCTGATGAGAGAAAGAACTTCAGATACTTATAGGGTGCAAGAAGAAATGATGAAAATAAAAGATGCACCTTAGTGCAACCAGGTACCACCTCCATACAACAATTCATAGAAGCAATACAATAATTTGCAACCACAGTATAACCCCACGTAGTATAACCATGAACCTCAGTACAATGCATCGCAAGGAGATTGGGCTTGATACAGAGGCGGAGGACAAGTTAGAGGAAGATTTGGACGAGGCAGAGGCCCAGTAGTGTTCCACAAATGCCAATAGACAAGACATTATGCAAGGGAATGTCCACTTCCACCAGCAACATGTATGTATTTTCGTACAATAGACCATGATACATAAGACTATCCAACACTCTTGGGAAAGATCCAAGAAAATAGGGACTAGAACAACTAGAATGTACAGTGTGTTAACACATAAAGATGTACAGGTTGTCAAATTTTTGAGTCATGTCTCATGTAAATAAATCAAGATGATTGATTTTTAAGCTTGGGTCTAAAGATGATCAAAATACATTTTCCTAGTCTTGGTGTCATGATGTTGGTTTTCATTATTAGAAAAAGGAGGGTTCAACCGTCTCTTACTATTTTCATTTGCAAAGATATTGCTGCAAATTGTTCGTTGCTGCAAACTCTCCTAGAACGGTTGGTGCCAAGTTAAATGGTTGAAGGTTGATGGTTCAAATTTATGCAGCAAGGGGTAAAAATCATATGCTAGCTACCATTACTTGATATTCAAAATTCCATCATTTTCAAACCATTTTAGTCAGCAAGAGATCTATTTTTCTACATGATTTTACATGTTGCAAACCAAACTAGTGCCCCCAACTCTTTGTTTTGAAAAATTGCTTTGAAATATGGCTATTCAAGACTTCATTAATCCTTGTCATCATCATTGCATCCAAGCTTCCAGCCTCAATTTACATCTTATCCTTTACAATACTGTAAAACTTACTTGCAGCAAAACCCTAAGAAACATTTTTTGTCTTATGATTGCTTACTTGTTGTTTTGGAAGACATTTTTCAATGATTAGAGGTTGAAGGAAGATTTAGCATGGTCTAGCATATTTTTTTCATAGGTTGGCACATTTCTTGCATCATTTGAATCTTTTTTGAAGCAAATCGACACCTATAGGAAAGTTCGTAGCACTGTTGTTAGGCGTTGCAAACTAATTTCTTATAGCATCTTTCTTTGATGTTTTCATAATAACTTTAGAATATCGATCTAGGTTATTCTGATATTTTTTGTGGAGATGGATTATATTACCATTGACTCGCTGAAACAAATTCAACCCAACCCAGTTCGTAGTTTGGGAGAAAATTCAAAATTGTCATCTACAGGAAAGTTCACAGCGCATCCTACATAGGCGTTGCAAACTCTAACAGTTTGACAAATTCGAGCTATGGTAGGGATTCCAGTTGTATGGGAAGGTTTGAATGGTTTCCTAGGATGTATTTGTACATTAGGGACATGTGTTCTATCACCATGTCAAGCAGCATGACCTGTTTCAAAAGGAATTTATCACAATAGATATGATCCCCAAAAATAGGAATTTGTTATATTTTTGTTGGAATCTTTTGTAATAGACACCTAAATGGAGGAGGATCCTATGTATCTCCTTGGTTTCGACCTCCTTAGAGTAGAGAGAGAGAATTTAATATATATGGAGGGAATTTTTATAAGGAAAGGGTTGAGTTCATGACTGGAAAAAGCTTGAGAGAGTTGCAGGGTCAGTTTATCTGTTTATTTGTAAGCATGAGGGCATGTGATGTAGGCATTTCTGCCATTAGAGATTCATGAAAGTTGTTTATCAAAATTTGTATTCTTTATTATCATTTACCTTGTCGTATTTCTTGAATGGAATTGCAGGCATTGAAGATCAATGGTTGTTCATGGGCAAGAGATTCATGAGCTGCAAATGATTTGTAGTAATTGCCTCCTTTCGTGATATCTGTTCTAGTAATCTTTTAAGTCATTTTTGTAGAGAGGATATCTGCTTGATGATAGTCTTATTTTTTTTATATTCATTATACCTCCATCCATAAATTATATCCCTTTGGTCTGGTAGGAATCTTGAGTTCCTTTGATTTGTAGGATGTGTTGACTCCATGCTCAATTGACTGACTTTGCAGATAGTTTTCTACCCTCATTCTTGCTCTTTCTTGCTGATCCATCTGAGTTTAAACCTGATTTAATCACTTATATCTAAATGGGTATTGGGCTCACTCTTTCTGCATTCTGGAGTGACTTATAGTCCTAACATTTTTGGCACCGCTATCGGGGAGGAAGTTGAATATTTTCCCTGAGAGAATGACATAGAATAGATCCAACTCTTGATGGTAGACATGAGTAGGACACTAGCTTGACTGCAATAATCTACCTAGTGATTCCATCTTTATCACAGATGAATCTATTAGCGACTTCACTAGTTTGAAATGGACAAGATATTTTCTCAAAGGTATGCATTTTGTGATTTTTCAAACATAGTTGGTTTTCCAAATCTCGTGCCTGATAGAAGTGAATGGGAAGTTCCTCTTCCTCAGTTTAGAGAAGAATATTGGGAAGCTCCAGCTGAGTTTTTATTAAATTTTCATGAGTATGTGCTTAAATTGAAAGTTATACATGAATATGTCTTGATCAATTTGATCCATGTGGATATTGGTGGCCACCCACCTATTCCAACTGGCTCCTCATCTCTGTTTTTTTCCAGCACGTCTTTTTGTACTTCTTTATAATTGTGAGTTATACACTTCTAGGGATGTCTAAAGCCTCACACATTCTCCAGGTGGATACGGGTGGGCTCTCACCTAACCCAACTGGCTTAGTTTGTATGTTTTCATGTCAACACATATTGTTGTACTTTCAGGGCTGTTTTGGGGCCCTAAAGATTGTTTTTTTGGCTCGCCACAGTCAGACTGTAAACAGAGTCGAATTCTAATGGAGGAATGAGTATTTCTCTTAAATAATTTTCCAATGGGCTATCACGTGCCTAAAATAGAGGTCGCATGCAAAAGTTATGACCCTAGGAAGTTGAGGTACCAAATTACACCAACTTACCCATAGGGCCCAAATGACTTTTGGCGTTTCACCTTCTAGGGTTAGGTTTTTGGATGTCTAGGGTTTTTGAATTCATGAGTAATATGAAAAGGGCCTATGGAGCCTCATTGTAATCCATTTTATGCTCAGACAAATGCGAGTAGCAACCACATCTCTTCTCAAAGATAGATACCACCATTCGAGCAAGTTTCAGTTCTAAAGTTTTATAGTTTCAACCTATTTCATTATTTAATAGAAGATATTGTTCACTGAATATTTGTGTTATTCTTCCTATATTTGTGTTATTGTATTCAGTATGTTAATTAGTTTGTTTTGCTCCTAAATCCAGATCAGTGGTATCATAGTGCTCTTCTCTTCATTTATTTGTCTTCGTGCATGTCCCCAACAAGGTTTGGGTACAAGAAGTTGGGACTCGAACCAATCGCACCATTACCAGATTGATTGCATCGAGCCCGACAACAACCCATGGGATACAAAAAGAAAGATGATGGAGCAGGAGAGCCTATTAAAATGTTGCTCGAGGAAGCCCTCGCACGATAAAGGAATGAAATGATGGACAAATTTGCATAGATCCTTCGACAATTGACCATAGGAGAAGCATATTCATGAGGAGGCCATGCAACCCCCTTCAAGGTATAGGTAAATTTTGATATTCCATTATTTGAAGGACTGATAGATGTGGATGTTGTAGATAGATGGTTGAATCTGCTCGAAGGATATTTTCGGTCCACAATTTTTCCGATAGGGAAAAGATCACTTTTTCACTCCTCAAGGTCGTTCCCCATGTTAAAGACTGGTGGGATACTTACTCTACACAAAGGTCTATGGAGGAATATGCAATTTTTGTGGTGGCCCCTACATGGGATTCCTTTCGGGACGCCATTAAAGAACAATACTACCATGTTGGAAGCTACAAGGACCAGTACACTAGATGGACCACCCTACGTCAAGAAAGGGACTAGAAAGTACCAAACTTCACCAATAGTTTCCATACCCTCTGCACCAAATTGGGTATCAAATATTATGAGCGTCATATGGTGCTCAAATACCATGGTTGTTGCATAGATAAATTCAAACATAAATGGATTTCCTGGAAATCGCCTCATTGGGCACAACTTATAGATATGTTGTCAAGATAGAGCATAAATTTAAGTGGAAACGACGAGAGTTTGGATCTGCAAACCCCTCACAGCCAAAGTAGGGCAAAGGTAACCCCAACCCACACAGCAGGGGACCAAGTCGCAATGGCCACCCTTAGGAAAATTCATCCAAGCCGCAACAGAATAAGGGCAATGAGAAGACAAAGAAGGACATGAGAAAATGGTGTGAGTACCATAAAAGTCCCTGGCACAACACCAATGAATTCCTCTCCAAGAAGTCCCTCGTGGCCGAGATGAAGGCTTCCGAGTGAGAGGCCGATTCTGATTCTGATTCAAATCCTGAAGGAGGAAAGCAAATTGTCGATGTTGAACCCAGTGCCATGGTCGCTACCACCAAATTTCAGCCAAGCAAATCAGAAGAACCAGAGGAAGGGGAACGCCTCTTTCACTCACAAATGTGGGTCAAGGGGGGCTCTAATTCACTTAATTTTCGAAAATGGTAGTTAGAAGAACCTAATTTCAATATAGGTC
>ML783192.1:676654-688189 GCA_009831015.1 Picea engelmannii | reverse complement strand
CTTAGTGAAGAAGACTGCCCCATGTAACTCATCCATCAGCTCATCTATGCGTGGAATGGGGTAACGATTCTTGATCGTTTTCTTGTTGAGCGCTCTGTAATCGATGCACATCCGTAACGTGCCATCCTTCTTCAGTACCAGGATGACTGAAGATGCAAAAGGACTCATGTTGGGCCTGATGTGCCCCATAGCAAGCAATTATTTGATTGCTTTCTCAATTTCATCCTTAAATTTCTTGGGGTGCCTATAGGGTGTTGTAATCACCGGTGTAGCCCTTGCCTCTAACTCAATCATGTGCTCAAAACCCCTGTCTGGTGATCTCCCTAGTGGTATCGACCCAAATACTGGCTCATAACATCCCAGAAGCTCTCTGATCTATGGATGGTACTGCTCCCTACCCTCTGAGTCCTTTCGCGTGGTGATCAAACATTCTGCTGCGTAAGCCACATCACCGTGATGAAAGATCCGCTCCATCCTCTTTGTCAATACTGCTCGAGGTGCCCCTGTAGACATGCCTCTCAGCACAACTCTCGATCCACTGGCATCTCTAAAGCTCATGGTCAATGTCTGATAGTTGAACCCAATCTCCCCCAATGAATATAACCATTGTACCCCTAACACGGCATCAGTATCTGATAGGTCAACTACATAGAATGTGTTAGTCAGGATGTAGTTGCCTAGTTTGACCTCTAGGTCAGGGATCATGTCCAAGCATGTCATCGTGTATCCATCAGCCACTGCCACATGGAATCCCTCAAACTCCTCTGTGCGTAACCCCCTCCTGGCTACTAAGGATGCATCTATGAAGTTGTGGGTGGCCCCACCATCAACTAAAGCTATCACGCGTTGCCCTTGTACAAGGCCCTTGAGCCTAAGAGTGTTGTACCTGGGTACTCCTGAAAGGGTGGCTATGGTTCCCCCTTTCACCTCTCTACGAGGTTTTGCCTCCTCCTGGAGCTGTGCCCTTGCCGGTATCCGAGGTTTCTTCGACTGCTGCTCTGGCTCATGAGTGGTCTCAGTCTCTGAATCACTGTCTATCGGTGCCTGAATATCCTCATCCTCCCCCTCACTGCCTGATTCCACTTCAATATAGTGCATCTGTCCCTTCCCCATGCATCTATGCCCGGGGACCCAAGGGTATCTGCAAGAGAAGCAAAGCTTCTTCCTCGTCAACTCCAGTCGCGTATCATCATCCAACTTGGGCTTGCCCTTCCATTCCCTTAGAGGATTCTTTTGATCCTTGTCTCTCTGTGGTACAAAGGGTTTGGTGAAGGGTTTAGTTTTTGGCACTGAATCCGCCAAATCTCTAGTGCGCCGGATGGCATCCTGCAAGGTATGAGGCCGGTAGGCCTTCACCCATCCTCTCAAGGGTTTTGTGAGCCCTTCTATGAATAGCATGACCAATCGGGGCTCAGATATGTCTGTCACTGCCACTGCTACCCTCTGAAACTCTGAGATGAATGCCTCTGATGTGCCAATTTGTCTCAACTGGGCTAGATCTCTAAAATGGATCTCTGGATCCCTCCTATCAAATCTATCCATGAGTCTCTTTGTAGGAGGTGATGCGATTGTGACCCAATGTCACCAATCCGTGATACCACCACTCGTGTGCCTCACCCTCCAAGTGTAGGGTGGCGAAACTGATGGCTTTTGACTCGGTCATCTGGTTGAGCTTGTAGTAGGTGTCTAGTTTCTGTACCCAAGCTCTGGCAGTGCATTTGGACAATCCGTCAAAAGAAGGTATGGTGAGCTTACCAACTTTTCGAATGAAGTCAATGTTATGCCCCTGTTGCTGCTGCTGCTGTGGTCCTCCCCTCTGACTCTCTGGGGCGGTTCTTGAGTCTGAGTCCACAATACTCGACTAAGGTCATATCATGATGGAAGTCATGGCCCAATGCTGCATACTCTATCTGATACTCAACAATGTCCTCTGCATGAGTAGGCGGTCTCTGTGCTATCGGTATTTGTGCTACTACCGGGGGTGCCCTCCGGAAACTGGGAAACAACTGACCTGGAATCCTACTCGCAGAGGTGTATGTGTGAGTGGGTGACTGGGGTCTATTGCCTGCCCCTGAGTTCCCCTGTGCTGCATGTAGGGCTTGTCTGCCCGGAATGTCTACCATCGCCAGTCTATCCGCTACCTAAGCCAAAGATTGAAACATGGTCCGTTGACTAGCTAGCATATCACTGATAACCTGCATGAAGGCTACATCTGGATCCACATGGCCCTTGCCATTGCCCTCTGGTCACTCATATCCGTCACCTAGCCTCCTCTCTACTTCGCGCTCGGCCTCGCGCTCTGCTCTTCTCTCTGCTTCTTTGTGTGCCTCTTCCTCTTCCTCTGAACTGGGAGAGAAGGGAGGAAAGTTAGGCCTATCCCTTCTTTCCCTGCGCCTGTTATAAGTGACATATTCGTCACCTGCGTGCTCACGACCATCTGGTTCTTCTGCTATATTCATTGTCTTTAGTCACAGGCTGGCAAGACTAAAGCTCTAATACCACTAAAATATCCCTGATCCCGCTGATCAAGATATTTGCTACTGATCTATTATTTTGTCTTGCAGATCTAATACACTAGGGGTTTCTGGATGTGTTTCAGTTGTATGTTTGAGATCTTGATGGTTATTGCAGGTGCATGTGGGTTATTGCATGTGCATGTTGGTTATCGCATGTGCATGTTGCATATTTATGGTTTAAACAGCATATAAAGGATGCATGCAGAAGTAAAGAACATCAACTGCCCAATATCATGTATTATACGGTTCAAGCATGGAAATACAATAGCCTACTGGAAATATAGAATATAAACATCAGCCGAATCTCATGGATCAGTACTGGAATACAATCAAATAACATAAAAATACCCGTGATCAGAAGATGATAACAGATCTGATGCATGCACGGATAGATCGACGAAAATATGCGATTCCGGAGAAATACGGTAACCGCTATCAATAGGAAAACTCGTCCGGGAGTTCAAACCGTCGGAATACACTAGAAACTGCTCAAAAAGAAGCGCCCTGGCCTCTAGACTGAAAAGGGTGAGTGTCGGATCTCGAATCTGGTCTCTAAGGCACTGGATCTGGACCCCTGGGGGGTTTGCGCACCTCCTGGGGGCACTAGATGTGCCCCAAAGGATTCCACCAACGGAATCTGCTGCTATATGGCTCAAAACGATCGTCTCGCCAAATAAGGAAATGGGTCGGAAGGATTTTCCCGGATCTGCTCTGATACTCTGCATGCAACACCAAATGTTTGTCCGAAAGAGCTGCGCCCTAAATGGCTGAATGAGTCGATCCGCAAGATTCCACCGTCAGAATCTGACGATAGATGGCTGAATAGAAGCGCCCTGGCTGGATCTCAAATGGGTTGGAAGGAAACTGTAATCTGGATCTCGTGCAGCTCTCCAAACCCTCAAACTGACTTGCGCCCTCACTGGCTGAGTTGTGCACTCTACAATGGATACTCCTGAAAAGTACGATGAAATACCTGGACAGTATCTCCGATGGACTAGGGTGTGTCTCTCAACACCGAAACCGATCAATGGTGGTGGTTTCCTCCAAAAATCCACAAAACAGTAAGGTCATCTCTCCTCCTCCTCTGGGAACTCTCAACATCAAATCATAACAATGCATAATGAGGAATTAGGTCAAATTCCTCCCTTTATACCTTTCCCAATCTAATTCACCATTGACCTTACTTAAGCTAGGCGTTTTTCCTCCTAAAGTGATTAATTAACTAATTAAGTCCCCCTTTAGCACCTTTTCATTATAATTCTTCATTAACTAGGCTTAAGTGACTTTTCCTAAGTATTTTGGCTTAATTCATCGTTTAGCCATCAATTCCTCCTTATTTCTCCATCTTGTTCCCTGTTTGTGCCTGACTATAGTCTACGGGAACATATAGACTACTAAGTCACTCCCTACTGACCTACTCTTGGGAACGGGACATCACATAAAAGCAGGCTACACAGTGCCTAGTTTTATTCTCCCCCTAAGGGGGTCAGTGTTGTGGTTTGATTGTGTTGTGGTTGTCTTTTGTTTCAAGTTTCTTAGCAATTCTACAATCTAAAGGAAAACTAAAAGTAATCGTACAATCAATCTTAAGCACTACACAATAAATATTTAGATTAGATTTTAAAATTTTCAATGTAACTTTTAATTGCTTAGTTAGTTTCAATCTTCAATCTTTCAATTTCGCATTTATTTACTTTTGCAAATAAACCAGTCCCCTCAGCTCCTCTGAAAAGAGGTTGGACAGTGCGGACATAGTAATTAGTGACACATTTACTTTCTTTTCATTTTACTTTTCTTGCAAATAAACCAATCCCCTCAACTCCTCTAAAAAGAGGCCGGACAGTGTGGACTTAGTAATTAGTCACACATTTACTTTTACTGCAATTTTATTTGCAAATAAACCGAACCCCTCAACTCCCCGGTGTATGCTTTGAGCCCTTGCGAGCCTAGCTCGATCTAGGGAAATCATCAGAACCAGGGTTGGTCAGTGCGGATTTAGCTTAATAGGACAATCTCAAAAGGAGTTATCTTTATGTTTGGAAAACCACACAAAGGGAATGTGTGAAGTCAGAAGGGAACTTTGAGATCTAGGTTCTGCCTTTATTGGACCTCTGGCACCTTTGTTGAGTTTGTTCGTGAGGCCATTTGGGCTTCGGCAAACTCTCTGCAAATTTCGAAGCTGAGGAATAGCCTCTAGAGAGGCCACATATTAGATTAGTTTATTTTCAAGCATTTCACTTTGACAAGCAATTTCATAATAAACTTGGTCATTTCATAATAATCATTCAACATTAAAGCAACTTCTAAAATCTACAAGCAACACTTGCAAGCATTTATCTTTCAACAACATCTTGTAGCATAATATCTACGCAACAATTTCCGTTACTTGGCACTAGTCAACACTTTTTGCTTATCGCTTCAGTTCAAGTATCTGTATCATTTTTAAGTTGTATCTCATATACAGTATCTTGAATGCTTTACTTTCCAGTGTAAGCAATTTTATCTTTATATGTCTTATATGTTGCTAGTATAATCTTGTTGTATGTTGTTGTCATAAGTTTCAATTTAATCTTTCTATTGTTGATTGTAACAAAACTCCTAGAATCTATTTTTGCTCTTAGATTAAGTTCAAACCTTAGATTTAAGTTTCTCAGGGACCGTTGACCGCCTATTCAACTAGGGGGTCAACTCCATGTACCATGAAGATATGCATCAACAAATGCAAATAAGTCAAAGACTTTTTGGTTCTACAGGGCATTTTTTGCTCCAGCACACAATTTTTGTAAGCAGGATTTCTGCACCCCTGTGTGGGTTAATATTGTAATAGGTCTGCATGGATCATAGTTAGGTCAGTTACCTTAGGATTTCCTCATTAGGGGAGTTCCTTTCACTGAGTGTTTTTTATCCTCGGGATCTAAATCTGGCCTAACCAGCCTTATTAATTTCCCTTGAGTTTTTCACTCCCACTAGCAATAATTCCTCCAAAGTGGTGAAAGGCGTTCTAGTGAAGTCATCCTCTAGTAGCTAGTGTTTAGGAATGATGTAAATGACCAGGTAAGACAGCACAAAAAGTTTCATGATTTTTAGTTGAGTCTAGATAGGTTTTTTTTAATCAATTAAAATTTTCTAAGGTTGGGATTTTAATTAATTAATTAATTGATTAATTTTTTATAATTAATAATGTAAAAGCTAGGTCCCTGGGCTTTTTATAGGGGTATTTGTACTCAAAAGAAATGGAAAGAGACCCCCTACAACCTTGGACCAATTTTCAACTCAATCGGATAAGTTTTGTTAGAGTTTTGTCCACTTAGGAGTCTTAGTCAGATAAAAACAATTTTAATTGCTAACCCAAAACATGGAAAAAATGTCAATTTTGTAAATAATGAGATAATGGAGTAAAGTAATGATGAATGATGTTGAGAGAGACTATCCTAACCCATCCCAACCCATTCCTAGCCATTACCCACCTCATAACTCACACTTTAATTAAATCCCCCTTGGGACTTACGCCCCCATTGGGGAATGCACCCCCACTTCATTTAAAAGTTGGAAACTCACTTAAAGTGAGTCGTAGGCCCCTCCTTTAGCTCCCACATCACCTTTAGAGTGTGTTAAACACACTCCTCCATACTCCTCACACAACCCTCACGCCTTCCCTTGGAGCTTGCACTTTCCTTCTTCAAGAAAGTGGAAACATCACATTAAAAAGTGGAAATTGCTTTGAAGGAAAGCGTGGGCCTCCTCCTTGACCAATGCGCCTTCATTTGATGGCCAACTCACCCTCCACTCTCCTTACTTGCCATTCCTCACTCAACCTAAAAGCTCACGCCCTCATTGGTTGATTGTTCTCTTCCCTTGGATGTTTGACATTTGTCAAAGATCCAAGAGAGGTCTCCTTGACCTCTCATGTTATTTAAGAGACCTCTCACTTCCTCATTACTCACCATTCTTAAGAGTATTGTTATGCTACTATTTTCTTACCATCTCCCTCTCTCTCTCTCTCATTATTGTTCATCTTGCTTCACTGCATTTGTTCTTGAAGAGCTTGGAGCAACTTTGTTGCTACAACCTCTTCCCTTTGGAAATAAAAAGAGCTTTGGAGGAATCATGGAAATCGGGACTTGGTCTTGGTGTTCTTATCTATTGTGAGTTGAAATCATTCTTTGAATCTTTTGTGAATTGCTCAATAGTTGCTTGGGTAAATTAGTTTACTAGGCTAGGTGAATGTTATCCCCTATCCTAGGGATAACTAAGGAGATTATGTCTCGAGGCCCACAGGTCCTAGACATGGAGTACCGAGAGCCATATGACTTGAACTTGGCCCAGGAGGGCCCAGCTTTTCTTCAGCGCCTCCCATCTATCAACAACATCCATCCCATTGGCTTGGTTTTGAAGTAGCAATGGGTCTTGCTCCATGAGTTCATGAGTCTGGGTATCATGGTATGTGTCACTCTGATTCTCAAAACATTTGAATATGTGCATTGAATTCTCTTTTGTTTCATGACGTTTGCTTGGAAATTATGCCCTTTAACTTGTCCATACCTGGGGGGGGGATGACAGAGTGCCCTCGTAAGTTGGTTCCCTTAGGGATGAGTTGCCACTGGGTGGGTCTATGAAAGGTCATCGTCTATTCCTTCCATACTTACCACTTTTCATCATTATCCCTCTCATCTATCCCCTACATTAGTTTGAGCATTGGATTTGCCAAGCTAGTAATGGTTGTACCTTGCCTTGTAGGAAGAAGGGGCTAAAGGCCTAGAAGGTAAAAGTAGTTGGCAAAAGTTAAAATCCAAGATGAAACCTCGAGATGCTTCGCCCAAGAACTCCTGAGAAAGCAATAAAAGGCTTCTGAGCAAGAAAAGAGGACCTGTAAAATAAAATAAAACTCAAGACCTAGTTGGTGGATAGGTCTCATCATGAGTCGGCCTATTAGGTCCATGGGCATGTAGTGATATGACACTACTATTCATCTGGTCACCAAACTAGGATAGTGGCTCTTGGTGGCATAGCCAAGAGAAAGGGGGTCTCATCACGAGCCAACCTTCTCATATCCGTGAAATGCTTGTGGGTAACGATGTCACCACTAGTCACCACGCCAGGACAGTGTCCTCCAATTATTCTCTTGAAAAGAAAAAGCAATAAGACAGAGTAAAAGGCATTGAATGGGCTAGGAAACAATGGCATCCATGACAAGGTGCAACTCACCCTCTCCAGAGGCACCCACAAGTAAGACCTATATTTCCCTGTCATCACTGCAACCCTTGTCCAAACTTTCCCTACACCATCTCATACATTTACATGACCTAGATTAGTCTTCACCTGGGAAACACCCCACACCTGAGGAGGATTAGCCCATTAAGACATCCTGAGACCCTCTCCAAACCTGGCTTGTTAAATAGCATAACGTCTTTGAGCATTTGTCTGGGTAAAGGGGGGTTTGATGCACATGTTTCGGTAACTTGATTATTAGATGTGATTGACATTGCTATGATCCCTGTGACTTATGAGCCCATGGAGGGCGTACTTGTTGTTGCTGCAGAACCATGCCGGACGGACAGGGTACATATGGGGAGATGATTAGTACAAACCTCCATGGGGCCAAAAGCCCACCAGATGGATAGTGTAACCCAACCAAGGGCAGAGGGATACCAAAGGCTTGCATCGAAGAAAACGGAGGACATTCCACCAGAGACACTTTGGCAGGCCTGGACCTAGGGGGGTCTTGCCCTCCCACCATGACATTGGCCCTTGAAGGTCCCTGATGTCATCATATGGAGCCTTGATGTCATCTAGTTAGGGTTTTGGCATGAGGACGGCTTGGTTGACACGTGTGGCAGCTTCTGAGGCCTTTTGAGGCCTAACGTTTCACTTTGGATGCCTAGCATTCCATGAAGGGGCCTAACGTCACCCTAGGAGGGGCATGACGTCATCCCTAAAGACAAAATTAGGGTTTTAATTGTTAATTTTATGTAAAACTGGATTTTTGATGTAAATTGGTCATGTCGGCCTTTTTTGACCTAAAATGTAAATAAATGTCATTCATATTGTATAAATAGAGAGTTTGGACTCATTTTTTCATCATCTTTCACTCACATTTGTGTGAGGTCTAAAATTCGACCCTCTTCTAGGGTTTTTGGCTGAAATTAAGTGGTGCGCAACTCTTGGAGGAGACTATTTTTGGTGTATTTTTGCATTTTCATGGTGGAAAGTCTTCAACTAGGGTTTGTGGCTAGATTATTCTTGATGAAGTAAGTAGAAATATGCAATCCTTCTGTATTTTGAAGGGTTATGGTGCATTTACTTGTTCATTTCTAAGCTTATGAAATTGTTAGTGTGAAACCCTAGGTTATTGTCCTTTTCTTTATAACTCTTCACCTACTTGATTTTGCTAGAGAACACCTCCCTTTAAGGATATACTAGAGCCCTACCTTTGTAGCACTCTAGTATCATTGTTTCATTAAGCTTCATACATTTATTTCAAGTTTGATCTAAATAAGAAGGAAATCGCTAGGGCCTAGGGTTACCTACTTTCTAGCATATTTTCCTTCTAGGGTTTTAGATATTGAGGCCTTAGGTTACTAACACCTCAATCATCTTCCCTTTCCTTTAGCTCATCTATTATCATTTGTTGTTTTCCTCTAAGAATTATCGCTGCAACTTTGACTCCATTTACCCTAAAAGGCACTAGTTCATACCTTGCAAGTGATTGATTGACTAAAACAACTCTTAAACCATCTATTTAAGACTTTTACTAACTATTTCTAACTTTAGATTAGACTAACTTACTAACTAATTTGTTGTTGTTACAAAAGATTGCTACAGCCATCTATAACAGCAGAAAATTCATCTTAAAAGCAAGATCTAATGTTGATTATACATTGCTATCATTGCTTCAGAGTCCAGACAATTACTATCATTTTGTCAAGTCTATGTTATCATTTCTTGTCATTTTTGAAGCTTTATTGAGGCATAATTGTGAAGCTACTGCTAAATACATATTGTTGTTATAAATACTTCTATTGCTTCAGCTTTTATATCAGCTTGTTCATTTTATCAAAAGTCTATGGTTTTATGAAGCACTAACATCATATGGTACTTGCAAATAGCATCTTTTATTGTTGTCTTGTTTTGGGCAGGTACACTTAAATATTATTTTGCTTCATCTTGTTATCCCTGATTTCTAGGGATAACTAGGAGATCATGTCTCGAGGCCCACAGGTCCTAGACATGGAGTACCGAGGGAAGGATTGACCTGAGCATGGCCCTGGAGGGCCCATCCTTTTCTTCTTTCATCAGATTCGTCTTGTCAGCAGCAGCAGCATCCATCACCATCGGCTTGGTATTGTATCGGAGAAGGCTCTTGCTCCATGAGGTAATTGGTCCAGGTATCATGGTATGTGTCACTTTTGATCATTATAACCTTTGGATATATGCATCTGACTCCTTTTATCTCTGACGACTGCTTGAATCTTACATTAACCCACTTGACCATTTTTGGGGAGATTGACAGGCTGTCCTAGCAAGCCTGTACCCATGGGTTTTGGTTTGCCATCGGAGGGATTTCTGAAGAGCCATCGTCCGCTCCCATCATACTACCACTTTTTCATCTTATCTCCCGCTCATTTATCCCATTCCCCTTGTCCGAGCATTGGACTGACCTGTTTGTAGGGTTGCACCTTATCTTGTGGAAAGAAGGGGCTAAAGGCCCAGAAAGTAAAAGCAGCTGGTAAAAGATAAAAGCCTAGAAATAAAACCTCGAGATGCCTCGCCCAGGGATCCCCGACAAGGAAATAAAAAGCCTCTCAACAAGAAACAAGAGGGACCCGGAAAATAATAAACAAGACCTAACCAAGAGGATAGGGGGTCTCATCACGAGCCAGCCTATTAGGTTCATGGGTACCTAACAGTATAACATTGCCATTATCTAGTTACCACGCCAGGGCAGTGACCTTTGATTGCATGGCCAAGGGAAAGGGGTCTCATCACGAGCCAGCCTTCTCATCTCTGTGAAAGTACTTGTGGGTAACATTGTCAGCTCTAGTCACCATGCCAAGGCAGTGTCCTCCGGTTAGACCTTGAATAAAAAGAAAAAGAAGAAGAAAAAGCAAATAAAGAAAGAATAAAGGCAAGAACAAGCTTGGAAAAAATTGCATCCAGGACGGGTACAGCTCGCCTTCTACAAAGGCACCCACGGATAACATTATGCATCCCTGGCTTTCACTCTACCCATTTGTCTAGACATTCCCTAGCCACATCACCTCGTTTACATGGCTTGGATGAAACCTTCTTGGGAACTTCCCTTCTCTTGTGGATACTAGCCCAATAGGATGTCTTGTCCTTTTCTTCGATCTTGTATTGTTGATTTTTGTAATATCTTTGAGCTATTGAACGATATATCATGGTTTTTATGCATATGTTTGATAATATTAATGATGAAATGTGATTGACATTACTATGATCCCTGTGACTAATGAGCCCATGGAGGGCGTAGTTTTTGATCTGCAGGACCATGCCCGACGGACAGGTACCATTTGGACCGGTACACATGGGAAGATGATTAGTTCGGACCTCCATGGGGTTGAAGAACCCATCAGATGGTTGTTGAGACCCCGTCAGAGGGGAGAGTGTTTGACCGAGGTTTTGCACCGGAGAAGAAGAGGACGTTTCACCAAAGGCACTTTGGCAAAGCCCGGCCTAGGGGGAATGACCCATTTTCAGTGGAACGTTGGCCTTGGAAGGCTCAGAGCGTCCCCATCCTTACCATGACATCATCCAGCTTCATGGTCATTCTTGGAGGCAGACTGGGCAGCAGTGGCACGTGTGGCATGTTGGAGAAGCCCCTAGGGGGCTAACGTTTTGCTTCTGGATGTCTCATTTGCCCTAAAAGGGGCTAGCGCCTCCCTTGAAGGGGCTTTTACCTTTATTACAACTCAGTTAGGGTTTTAATTTGACAATTTAATGTAAAAACAGTATTCTGGTCTTGTCGGCCATTTTTTATGACCTAAAATTAATTAAGGTC
>ML783192.1:653786-667712 GCA_009831015.1 Picea engelmannii | reverse complement strand
TAAGTTGCCCCATCAATCACCCCAACAATGGTCAAGAGGATTAGTGTAAGATCCAAGCAGTCATCCGAAATGAAAGGAACCTAATGCATACATAAGAAGGTTGTAATGATCAAATATGACACATACCATGATACCTTGGACCAGTTACCTCATGGAGCAAGAGTCCTTTCTGCTGCAAGTCCAGGCCGGTAGTGATGAAAGCTGGTACTGCTGACAGGACAAAGCTGGCTGAGAAGAAAAAGGTGGGCCCTCCAGGGCCATGCTCAAGTCACTCCTGCTCTCGGTACTCCATGTCTAGGACCATGTGGGCCTCGAGACATGATCTCCTAGTTATCCCTAGATATCGAGGATAACACCTACCACCCTAAATAGAAAGAGATATCCTATTGAGGTGACAGTGATAGGATATTTTCTCGTTACGTCAATTTGTCTTCATTTACCTTTCCTTTTCATCCAAGTACAAACTACGCGATAACATCTTGGCGTCGTTGTCGGGGAACACTGAGTCAATTCTCCTCAAGAATGACACTTTTCGGTAAGCCTTTCCTCAACAATCTTTATCTTACAAAGCTTACCTGGTGACTCCACTAAGGGTGATTCCCTTATCTCTTTGATAATTTCAAGAAAATTATCTGGCGACTCCACAATCCACAAGGAGGTACAATAACCCTCCTCAATCCTTAAGAAGAAAGCCTCCCCGAAACTCTCTTGTAGTAAAATCACTCTTCGGAGGAAGTCTTCCTTTAAACACAATGTCTAGCACGAGAACTCAAACCAGCAATCCAAACCAAGCCAATAACCAAAGACAATGGCCATCCAATCTTTTCAAACCACTAGACATGACAGCCATACCAGGATACCCTAGGCAAATGCCTCCCAAGTATGAGAAGTGGTTGCCTAAGTTCATCGGTACTGATGTAACCAATGTCGAGGAGCATATGAGCAACTTTTGGGCATTTTTTCAGCTTCACCCCGTTAGTGATGATGTTGAAAACTTGGTCTTGAAGCTCTTCTTTGCCACCCTCCTTGATGCTTCAAGACGTTGGTACAATAGTCTTCCTGATGGCAGCATTAAGACCATGGATAAGTTAGAAGAGGCCTTTCTCAAACGATGGAATATCAAAGAAGACCCCAACATGCTGCTAACTAGGCTGAACACCCTTTGGAAACAAGAAAATGAAACCATTAGAGAATTTCACACTAGGTTCAAAACCCTGTTGCAAAAAATCCTTGTGAGTCATCATCCAGCGAATAACTTCCTTGTTTACATTTACACCAAAGCTTTTACTGGTCAACTGGGTTATCTCCTCAGGGATAAGAACCCTCAAACGATCCCAGAAGCCCAAGAGTTAGCTACAAAGATTGAGGACACCTCCACTCATCCAAAATCGAGCCTTTCTCAAACCCAAGGGTCAAAATGGACACTAAACCCAAGATAGTCCACAACGTTGAGCCTTCCTCAGATATTTGTGCCAGCTTGGCAAAATTGCAAATGACCATGGATGGCATGATGAAAAACCAAGAACAAATGATGAATAGGATTGTCAACCTGGAAAGAGCCCAAATCCAAGCACCAAGGGTCCCGTATAAAGGCAAGGGTCCCGTATAAAGGCCAATTCCAAAAAGGGAACCAAGTTTATAGACCAAAGAATGATCAAGAGGTTCCTAATACTTTAGCTCCTACAAACGTCGTGGATGAAAATCCTTGGTGTTTGCAGTGTAGTGAAGCACACTGGGCACATGAATGTCCCTATAACAATGGAGGCCATGACCAAGTAAACAATGTGGACCATGTTATAGAAGGCCCCCAGATTTGCCCCAATATCTCCCTTGAGGAACATTGAGAGGGCATAAAAGAGGCAGCCAGGAAGGCTAGAATGGAAGTAATAAACAACTTAGACCAGGAATCAAATGAGAAGTTGACGAAACAAGAATTTCAGGTGTATAGACGAAACAAGCTAAACCAACCTATCGCTACCAATCCTGCAATAACTCAAACAAAGCGTCCACCTTTGGACATTCTCCTTCCTAAAACACCCAAAACCGAAAGAGTGGACTTAAACTTTGACTTCGAAGGGGTGCTATCCAAGATGCACATAACTATTCCCCTAAGAGAAGTCATCAAGGTACCATCTGTTAAGGAAAGATTTGATAATTTCTTCAAAGGATCAAATGGACCAATGGACCCCCCTATCATGTTACAAGATGATCACTTTAGGGTCCAGTATGATGAACACCCACCCTTTTTTATGACCTTGTTGATGAATAACAAAAGCCTCAACAATTGCATGCTAGATCCAGGGGTCGGTGCCAACATGATGTCTCTCAAGTTCATGCAACGATTTGGCCTAAAAGTCACACGACCTTACAGGAATGTGTGTGGCTTTGAATCTAGAGCCATACCCACACATGAGGTAATTGAAAATGTGGAAGTTTGCCTTAAAGAATACCCTGAGAGAGTAATCAACATTGACATAGTAGTAGTAGACGTCCCAGATGTGTGGGGGATATTATTGTCTACGAAATTTGCCTCAATGCTTGGGGGTACTCTTGAGATGGACCTCACTTACGTGAATATACCTTTGAACAATGGAACAATAGCCTGTCTCCCGAATGTACCAATGACCAAAA
Source organism: Picea engelmannii (assembly GCA_009831015.1). Lineage (NCBI taxonomy): Eukaryota > Viridiplantae > Streptophyta > Pinopsida > Pinales > Pinaceae > Picea > Picea engelmannii. The sequence continues at coordinate 665,081 of ML783192.1, read as the reverse complement.
CCCATGTACAAGAAACTAGTGACCTCATCAAAGACGACAAAGCACATGAACAAATCATGGAGAGTCTTCCTGAAGTTTCTCCTACTGATATGCCTTTTTCAACAGAGGAAGACTTCGATCAGATACAATGGCCCAAGAAAGAAGAATACCAGCAACTCCTAGATAAGTATAAAGACAAAGAAGTTGGAGCTATAAAATTACTAAAGAAGGGAGAAAGCGACATATTGATTCGGCCATCCCAGCAGGAAGTCTTCACAGCAGAATCCCACCCTCCTCCCTCTACACAATACACCAGAGTTATTCAGGAAACAACCAAATTCAAAATCAAGGAATACAAGGAGGGGGACATAGTACGGATGTGGGATGTCAAGAAAGGAGAGCCAACTCATGTCAAAGTACTCAATTTTGGCTTAGGCCTTTCAAAGTTGGAAGAAAATCAGTTGATGATTCTTACTACCTATCCACATTGGAAAGAAGAAGGCGTCCATTACCAGTTAGTGGGCACCTCCTCAAGCCCCACCAAGGTGGGGGGACCTGACTTCACAGGTAAATGCAGGTAAGTAGGTAGGCATTTGCATTCATTGTATATACCATTTTGTATTTCGTGCTAGAGTAGTTTGTATTCATATTTGTATATATGTTTGCTTTTGTTTTATATATATGAGCTGGGGGTGATATCACCACCCCAAATGATTGCTAACAGCTTTATGTTGAGATCAAGCAGGTTACAGGTTATGCCAGAGATGTTGAGGTTCTCATGCGCTCTACGGTGAGCACATGTCCTCGAGTTGGAGCCAGATGTTATCCCCAGTTTAGGGATAACTAAGGAGATTATGTCTTGAGGCCCACAGGTCCTAGACATGGAGTACCGAGAGCCAGATCGACTTGAGCATGGCCCTAGAGGGCCCATCTTTTCTTTCTTCAGCGCCTCCACTTTGTCAACGGCAGCAACATCCATCACCTCGACCTGGTCCTGTAGCAGAAGTGGATCTTGCTCAGTGAGGTAATGAGTTCAGATATCATGGTATGTATCACGCTGATCCTCAAAACCATTGAATATGTGCATTTGATTCTTTTTGTTTCTAACGGGTGCTTGGATCTTATGCCTATCCACTTGACCATATCTGGGGGGAATGACAGGATGCCCTAGTAAGCTTGTGCCCATAGGTTTTGAGTTTCCACTGGGGGGATTCATGAGAATCTATCGTTCGCTCCCACCATACTTACCACTTTCCATCTTTCTCCCGCTCATCCATCCCCTTACACTAGTCCGGGCATTGGGTTGGCCAAATATTTAAGGGTTGTACCTTACCTTGTGGGAAGAAGGGGCTAAAGGCCCAGAGACTAAAAGTAGTTGGCAAAAGATAGAAGCCAAAGAATGAAACCTTGAGATGCTTCGCCCAGGGATCTCCGAGAAAGCAGTAAAAAAAGCTTCTTAGCAAAAAAACAGAGGGACCCATAAAAAATGATAAAACAAGACCTAGTTATAGGATAAGGGGTCTCATCACGAGCCAGCCTATTAGGTCCATGGGCATGTAGCGATATGACACTACCAACAACTGGTCACCAAGCCAGGGTAGTGGCTCTTGGTGGCAAAGCCAAGAGAAAGGGGGTCTCATAACGGGCCAGCCTTCTCATTTCCGTGAAATGCTTGTGGGTAACATTGCCACCACTGGTCACCACGCCAAGGCAGTGTCCCTTAACTAGCTTCTTGAAGAAAAAGCAATAAAAATAAAGATAAAAGGCATGAATGGGCTTGGAAACATTTGCATCCATGACAGGTGCAACTCACCTTCTACAGAGGCACCCGCAAGTAAGCCATACATTTCCCTRCTATCACTGCACCCTTGCCCAGACATCCCTTATCCACTTCATCCACTCACATGAATTGGATTTGATCTCTCCCGGAAACACCCCACGTCCAATGAGCATTAGCCCAATAGGACATCCTAGCGTTTCCTCCAAACTTGGCTTGTAGATTAGTATAATGTCTTTGAGCACTTGTCAGGGTAAGAGGGGTTTTATGCACATGTTTAATAAACTTGATGATTAGATGTGATTGACATTATTATGATCCCTGTGACTTATGAGCCCATGGAGGGCGTATTTGTTGATGTGCAGGGCCATACCCGATGGACAAGTACCCTTATGGACAGGTACAAATGGGGAGATGATTAGTTCGGACCTCCATGGGGCTGAAATCCCATCAAATGGATGTTGAGACCCCAGCAGGGGGTAGAGACAGATCAGAGGGTTTGCACCGGAGAAGAGGAGGACGTTCCACAAGAGGCAGCTTAGCAAACCTGCACCCAGGGGGTTGTGCCCTTTCCACTAGGACGTTGGCCTTGGAAGACCCATGACGTCATCCAGGACACCTTATGACATAATCCAGTGCTATGGAGGTTTTGGGAGGCAGTTATGTGCCAAGTGGCACGTGTGGCAGTTTCCGGAGGCCCAAGGAGGCCTAACGTTTTGCTCCAGGAAACCAACGTTGCCCTAAAGGGGCCTAATGTCACCCTAAAAGGGCATGACATCACCTTTTATGCTTGATTAGGGTTTTAATTATGACATGTAATGCAAAAGAGTATTTTGATGTATTTTGGCCATGTCGGCCTTTTGTGACCTAAAAAAAAATAAAGGTCGTTGCTAATGTATAAATAGAGAGCTAAAACTCTCTTTTTCTCATGATCTTTCACTCACACTTGTGTGAGGTCTAAAATTTCGCCCTTCTTAGGGTGATTGGCTGAAATTCTAGTGCGCACTTGTTGAAGGAGGCTTATTTTGGTTATCTTTGGCATTTTTCTTGGTGGAAGGTTTATAACTAGGGTTTGGCTTGATGAATAATTGGTAAATGTAAGTGAATTTCTGCAATCCTTCCCTTACTTTAATGGTTATAGTGTTTTACTTGCATTTTGTTAATGAAATTGCTTAAATAAACCCTATGAAATAAGCACATGTTGGTGTCCTTATTTTAATTCCCTACTAGATTATGCCAAGGAGTCGTCCTATCTATTGAAGACATTGCTAGGTGTTAAGGTTTAAGCTATTATTATAGTTCTTTTCATTTCACTAGATAACAATAGCATAAATAGGATCACTGAGAAATACACAATCACAAGAGGTACATCATTTATCCTGGGAAACCCTCATGGGGGAGAAAACCCAGCAAAAACTTCCTTATTATAGATAGCCAATACAATGCCAAGAGATAACTCAAACAAATACAGAAAGTCCTTTCACAAGAATGCACCTCTCTCTCTCTCTTCTTCTCCAACTGCAGCTCCAGACTTGCACTCTGATCATCAAGTGAGTGTGTGTCTAAATGAGGCGCTAGCCTCCTTATTTATACAACTCTGGCACGTGTGGACGGAGGTGTCTCTTCACCGGCAGGGCCGACTTCTTCTTCTGGGTGGTTATAACCACCTTTAATATATTCTGGGGCCGACTTCTTATTCTGCCTATTACAATTATGTTTTGACCAATCCGCAAAAGGGGATTTGGTCTTTTACAATAGCCAACATGATCAATCCGCATTAGGGGATTGATCTAATGAATAATACATCAATAATAATTAGAATACACTTTGCAGTTACATTATTTCAACACTCCTCCTTAACAAGAAGGGTATTCTACAACAGCCAAGCGGGAGAGAGGACAGCATCATCAACAGCATCAAGTGGGTGAGAGAACAGCGTCATCAATATCATCTTGGAACATTGACTGGCGTATCTATAAATCATCGGAAGTTTTTCTCATCATCAACACAGCACAGAGGCTGGAGCATCATCAACACAGCATGGAGCTGGAGTAGCATCATCATCCTCATCGGCATGAGGCTAAGGTAACGTCATCATCATCATCTTCAGCATTAAAGTTGAAACAATATCATCATCATCATCTTCAGCATTAAAGTTGAATAGGGAGTATGTCCTCTATTCTCTCTGCAACTGTTCCTTCTGGAATCAGGGACTCTACACCTGCAGCTTCTCTAAGGCTGAGAATGATTGTTTCATTCTCACTGTGGTTGCTAAAATCTGAGAGTAACTCCTCTTATTCTATCACGGCAACAGTTTCATCTGAAATTGAGAGTGGCTCAATAACTAATACTGAAGATAGCTCTTCTTCTTTCATGGAGGTAACTCTATCTTTCATTGTAGTCATGTCTCCATGACCCAACTAGTTTACTACACCAACTGCCACTCAGTTTTAAATATGGGGATTGCTCTCCCTGCATCTCATACTATATATGAATCATGGTTGTTCTGGTTGTCTTCATAACTACTGGAACTATTTCTTCAATAAGTGTCTCGTCATAGTCTTCTCCCTTTTGCTAGGAGAATCCTCTGGACATACATCAGGCTTTGTACATCTGCGACATGTTTGATCTATATAGATCAATATTGGAAGTCAATACTGACTTCTCTTCTCACGGAAGAATCCATATCCTAGTCTTTCTGACTGGCTTCCTTCTTTGTCCCTGAAACAAGGGAATCTTCCCAGGAGATTTCATATCTCCTAGAAGTTTCTAAATCTATGATCTAGTCTTCTCACGACATCTGTCTCCCAGTCATGGAAGTTGACTCTTCATCTGATACTTTTTGAGATCAGGCTTACTCTCGATTTCTTTTGAGTCTATAAGGACTTCATCATCTCTTACAAGGGTATACTTGGTGTTGAATACCAAGTCTAGATATGAAAGACAAAGTCAGGTTTCAAACGAGTTCTGTGTCCCGTTCTAATGTTCGGTCATCTTTGGAGCCTTCTGCTCCTTTCAATCAATCTTCATATGAGATACTCTGAATCTCAAGAGATAGCTTCTTCTTCATCTGCTTTGGTACATGAGTGTATATGATCATATACATAGTCTGCTTCATGTCTCATTTAATACGTTGCCTTCTGCAACCTTCACTATAGCTTCCTTGGGGTTATCACCTATGACCTAGAACAAGGTCAACAAAACAGCAAGCAAGAATAATATCATTTTGATAATAGTAGATAAAGCAATCACACGAACAATTGTCAAAGTGGTTCCTTTAGAGCTTTCACTTGTGACCTCTCTGAAGCAAAGATCAAGAGTAAGAAATACAATACGAAATGAGGTCAACACTCTTGTAGTGTTGTGATCAAACATTCCTCCATGGCAACCTAGAACTAACACAAGAGGTTTCTCCTAGAGGAGATGTTAGTTGTATCATGCAAATAAATACATTAAGCATTTATCCCAGTATGCTCACATGCTACCAAGCACTATAGTGTTTTCTTGACACTTGCATGTTTTTGAATCTTAGCAACTTAATCATTCAAACCTGGAACCTGGAGTTTTGTTCTCAAGAATGAGCGTGTTTCTTTTCTTCCAAGTCTCCTTCACTCAAGATAACAAGTGCTTTCTTCAACCTGTCTTCTGTACTAGGACAATATGATATCTTGACAAAAGCTTGGGTTAGAGAATAAGCTCTATGATCTCTACTTTAATCCATCTAATATTTTGACCAAAGGTTAGTATGATGGTCATAGCTTCAACATGCAACACTATCATAACAACTAGATGTATATCAGAATAATCAAACCTGAGTAGCATTATTCTTATGAATGTGTTGGATCTTGAGATCCTTCTGGATCTATGGCAAGAGATCCCTTCTCCTGCAAATACCCTTTAACGCTTAACAATTTAAACATATGTGAGTACATACCTCTGATAGCATTCGCAGGTAGTGGCACCATCTGGTAGCAGCGGCAATGATCACCAACTCCTAAAAACTTCAAGGGTGACTGCAACTGGTACTACGGTTGATACTTCAACTAGTACTGCAACTGCAATTGATACTGCAACTGGTTCTGAGACTGCAACTTAAGGTTTTATGAGGAAACCCTAATTTTTCAAACTTCAAATTTTGAAATTCTGATCCAAAGGATAGATGCGTTGAGCTGAGGCGAGTAAGTTGGTTCAGTCAGATTTCTGAAACTCCAACTTTTACCCCCTAAAACTTGACCAGCGGATTTCTGGACTGGTGCTTCTGGTTTTCTGGTACTTCTGATACTTCTGGTACTTATGGTTTTCTGGTTTTCTGGTACTGGTGAAAAGTAGGGTTTCACTTTCTGGGAGATCTACCCACTGAAAAGGTGCATTGAAGGTGCCAAAGAACTCATTGGGTTAGGGCGCACTTTTCTAGATGGTTTTGAGGCTGAAACTCTTCTTCAATAAAAAGCCCTAATTTGCATGTACGGCAACAGTGACGTTTTTCTCTCTCTTGTGAAAGATACTCTCTTCAGCTTAGCTCCGATACCATGTTAAGGTTTAACCTATTATTAGAGTTCTTTTCATTCCACTAGATAAAAATAGCATAAATAGGATCACTGAGAAATACACAATCACAAGAGACACATCATTTATCCTGGGAAACCCTCATGGGGGAGAAAACCCAGCAAAAACTTCCTTATTATAGATAGCCAATACAATGCCAAGCGATAACTCAAACAAATACAGAAAGTCCTCTCCCAAGAATGTGCCTCTCTCTCCCTCTTCTTCTCCAACTGCAGCTCCAAACTTGCGCTCTGATCATCAAGTGAGTGTGTGTCTAAATGAGGCGCTAGCCTCCTTATTTATACAACTCTGGCACGTGTGGATGGAGGTGTCTCTTCACTGGCAGGGCCGACTTCTTCTTCTGGGTGGTTATAACCACCTTTAATATATTATGGGGCCGACTTCTCATTCTGCCTATTACAACTATGTTTTGACCAATCCGCAAAAGGGGATTTGGTCTTTTACAATAGCCGACATGATCAATCCGCAATAGGTGATTGATCTAATGAATAATACATCAATAATAATTAGAATACACTTTGCAGTTACATTATTTCAACACTAGGGCCTTGCCATTGCAACACCCTATCATTTGCTCTTCACGCTATCCGATATTACTTTGTTATTGAGCTAAAGAAGGAGGAAAACGTGCTAAGGCCTAAGGTTGCCTACACCTTAGTAAGTCGTTTTCCCCTAGGGTTTGATGGTTGAAGCCTTGGCTTACCAACACATCATCCATCAAATTCCTCTTTTCTTTGGCCCTCCTATTATCATCTTGTTCCTCCAATTCTTACCGCTATCTTTTGACTCCTTTTGCCCTATGAATGCACTAGTCTTAGACTTCTTGCTTGAGTGCTTTCATCACAACCTTCAAAATCTTTGAACAACTACTAACACCTTCTAACCATAGTTTAGATTGACTTGCTAGCCCTATTGCTGCTATTATCCATTTGAGTTATAGTCACACTTTGCAGTAATTAAAGCTTCTTTTAAGCAATTGAAAGGATAAATGCATACTTGCTTCTGATGAATGTTGGTGTTATGATATTGATGATTGATAATTTTGCTCATTGTGAAGCTTCTTTAAAAGCATTTATTGTGAAGTGTCGTATTGTGATAATAGCTACTATACATCTTTGCTTACTTCATCAATGTATTAGTCAATTGTTTTATTCGAGAAAGTCTTTGATTATATGAAGTACTAACGAGTAAGTGACCTTGCAAATATAGTCTCATGTTGCTTTGTTCCGAGCAGGTACATTTCTGGTTGTTATTATCTTTATTAGCTATTTAGTCGGACTTTCTGATCGGTGGTGACTTGTGAGAGGGAAACTTTTACTTGGCCTCAATCCTTTGCCTTCTCAAAACCCCAAGTCACCGAGGACGTCTCCCCTAGGCCTACCACCCTAAATAGAAAGAGATATCCTATTGAGGTGACACTGATAGGATATTCTCCCGTTACGTCAATTTGCCTTCATTTACCTTTCCTTTACATCCAAGTACAAACTGTGCGATAACAGGCACTTTTGCAGATTTGAAGCCTATTTATAGTAAATTTGAAAATTTTTGGTTTCAAATCATTAAGGATTCCTTCCCCCCCTCAGCTAGCAAGCACTAGCCAAAAGCGAGAGGGACTGTGCAAGGTGACAATGGCACTTTCCCTCGATATTCTATTCCTTCTAATTTCAAGTGGTAACAGGTAAAAGGGACTTGAAAGTATAGCTAGCATTAACAACCAAAGGGAGTGCTTAAGGCATCTCTCAAGTCCCAACACTAATAAACAAGTGGCTACCATTTCCAACAGCTAGGTGTCATTGTGAACAACATGGCCCCCCTTCCATGATCAATCTTGTCAACAATACTGTCTGTTGTCGTCCTTATACACACTTGCAAACGTGAACTAAGTCCTGCTCACTTAGTGTGTCCTCAAAGGCACAATGCCTAGGTTCAAAGTCCACGCTGTCACTTTGACTTGAACCTCTTCCATCTAGGCTAACTCCTAGGGAAGCCAAGGGGGGTAGACCCTAGTTACTAAATGAGATTTACGAGTTTAAATGTTCTAGGAGTTGGTTTTAATAAGTTAAAAGGTCAGGGGGAATCTAGCCTATGATGTTTGTTGACCGCCTATTTAACTAGGGGGTCAAATCCATGTGCCATGAAGATATGCATCATCAAATGCAAATATGTCGAAGACAGTTTGGTTCTATTGGGAAATTTATGCCTCCAGCACAAATTTTTGTAAACAGAATTTCCGCACCCCTGTGTGGGTTAATAATGTAATAAGTCTGCATGGATCATAGTTAGGTCAGGTACCTTGGGATGTTTTTATTGGGAGAGTTCTTTTCACCGAGGGTCTTTTATCCTCAGGTTATCAATTGGGCTTTTCAGCCTGGTTGATTTCCCTTGAGTTTTTCCCTCACCCCTGCAATAATTCCTCCAAAGTGGTGAATGGCGTTCTAATGGTCTCATCTTATGGTAGCTATTGTTTAGGAATGATGTAAATGACCATGCAAGACATCATAGAAAGTTTCGCGGAATTTCGTCAAGTCTAGATAGGTTTTTTTTAATTAATTAAATTTAATTAATTTTCCTAAGGTTGGGATTTTAATTATTTAATTAATTAATTGTTTTTGAGAAATTATTGTAAAAACTAGGTCCTTGGGCTTTTTCTAGAGGTATTTGTGCTCAAAAAAAATGGAAAGGCACCCACTACACCCTTGGACCAAGTTTCAGCTCAGTCGGACAAGTTTTGCTAGGCATTTGTCCACCCGGAGTGTCAGTCAGTTAAAACAACATTTTTAATTGCTAAGTATGACATTGCCGAAATGTCAATTTTTGTAAATTTGAGTTAATGGGTTAAATGTTAAGATGGAAAAGGGCAAGAGGAATGACACCTAACCTACCCAACCACATCCTAACCCTTTAAACACCCCCTTACACACTCACTCAACCAAATACCCACGCCCCCTAGGGGGATTTGCATCCCCCTTCACCTTAAACTGTAGGAAACACCATTTAATTGACTTGTGGGCCCCTCCCACAAGAGGTGCGCCCTTCCTAACCTACCACCTCACCCCCTCTTGGTCCCACACACTCCACCTCACATTCCAACTCACCAATCCATGCCCAAACCCTAAGTGGTGTGCCCCCTTCCTTGAGATTCTCTCCCTTGCTTGGTATTTGACACTTGGATCTCATCCAAGAGGGGTGAGTTTGCCTCTCCAAGCATAAATAGAGCCTCTCCTCACTCATTTCTTCACCGATCTTTGAGCTAGTGTTACTCTACTGAAATTTCGCCCCACTCTCTTGCTCTTGCCATCTTGCATTCCATTTCATTTGCTCTTGAGAGTCTTGGAGCAACTTGTTGTTGCAACACTCTCACATTGGATTAATAAAGCTTTGGAGGATTTTGGATCACCAAGAGTATTCTAGTTGCATTCTTACATATGAGGTGACTTTGTGATGTTCAAGATTTTTGTGTAGTGTTGAGTAGATCTTTGGTAAAGTAGTTTACTAGAGTAGATTAGCAAAGACTATTTTTGTTGGTTTATACTTGTTGGATAGCTAGGGGTTTGAAGTATTTCATCTTCTTAGTATATTCAAGCTTGTTATCTACTTCCATGCTTCACAATTTGCCTTGAGTTTTACAGGTTTACTTCAAGAATTTGTTGGGAAAGCCTCAAAAAGGAGTCTTCCCTCAAGGCCTTCTTAAACTCCTAACTTATTTAGTCCCATATTTCTGCACTCATTTCACTTATATTTCAGTTTAATAACCATCTTAGATAGGTCATATATTTTTACATTTCATTTGGAGATTTTATGTGAAAAAATTTTGCGTAAAAAACAGAAATTTTTCTTAACCTTGTTGTGTTGTGCAGCATTTCCAGCAAGCATTTGCTTGCTGGTTTTTGTAGGATCTTACCAGAAACAAGGGGATATGCTGCTGAAATTCACCCACACAACACATCAAAAGATCAACCTTTGAGTGGGTAACAAATCTCTCTTTCCTCTCACTCATTTCTAGTATTGTAGCAAGCCCCCGGAAAGTTCCCTTAAGGCTTGCATTCTATTGTTGTATTTCAGCCTTTGTAATTTATTTTCTGTAATTAGTTAGTGCCTACACCTTGGGAGAGAGATTGGCTCAGCCAACCCCCCAAAATCATTGGGCTAGGACTTAGCTTATTTCATTCATTTGTTATTCTTTTGCCCCACTCGTCATTAGGACAAGGTTGTGTGGCTAGGATTGTCCAATAATAATTGTTAATTTCTTTTACAACCCTCTTTGGCACAACATTGGTAGGCTTGACCTCCACCTTGTGCCATTGTGAATGGTTTGTTATTTAGTTTCAAGTTTGTTGCTTAACTAATTGCCTACACCTTGGGAGAGTCATCCCCAAAATCGTATGGCTAGGATGGTAACATGTGTGATGCTTATGATTGTTTACATGGGTAAAATATTCTAGGATAGATATCTCACATGTGTTCATCTTAGTTTAAGCCTTTGAGGCATAGTTTCTTTTACTTGCTTTAAGTCTCTCACATTTTTTTCCATAGTAACATATTTAAATGCAATATACATGTGGATGGATAATGATGTCTTAAAGTAGTTTCTTACATTTAGGCAAGCATCATGATCCGGATTTATGTAGGAACACAATGAAATACAGAAATACACATAAACGCAGAGATGCAGCGGAAATAAGACTTCATTTCATTAATAACAAATGACTGAAATATGCTTACAGACAGAATGTAAATAAACTAGCTAAGGCGTTGGTAGCTTATCTCTGAGAAGAGATGTGGCTGCTACTCGCATCCGTGAGAAGATGATCACAATGAGGCTCTAGAGGCCTTTTTACAATAGACGAGAATGTCAAAAGTCATATACATCCAAAAACCTAACCCTAGGAGATGGAGCGCCAAAAGTCATGTGGGCCCCGTTTGGGTAAGTTAGTACATCAACTTCCCGGGGTCGTAACTTTTGCATACGATCT
>ML783192.1:601219-615241 GCA_009831015.1 Picea engelmannii | reverse complement strand
CAGAGATAAGCTACCAACGCCTTAGCTAGTTTATTTACATTCTGTCTGTAAGCATATTTCAGTCATTTGTTATTAATGAAATGAAGTCTTATTTCCGCTGCATCTCTGCGTTTATGTGTATTTCTGTATTTCATTGTGTTCCTACATAAATCCGGATCATGATGCTTGCCTAAATGTAAGAAACTACTTTAAGACATCATTATCCATCCACATGTATATTGCATTTAAATATGTTACTATGGAAAAAAATGTGAGAGACTTAAAGCAAGTAAAAGAAACTATGCCTCAAAGGCTTAAACTAAGATGAACACATGTGAGATATCTATCCTAGAATATTTTACCCATGTAAACAATCATAAGCATCACACATGTTACCATCCTAGCCATACGATTTTGGGGATGACTCTCCCAAGGTGTAGGCAATTAGTTAAGCAACAAACTTGAAACTAAATAACAAACCATTCACAATGGCACAAGGTGGAGGTCAAGCCTACCAATGTTGTGCCAAAGAGGGTTGTAAAAGAAATTAACAATTATTATTGGACAATCCTAGCCACACAACCTTGTCCTAATGACGAGTGGGGCAAAAGAATAACAAATGAATGAAATAAGCTAAGTCCTAGCCCAATGATTTTGGGGGGTTGGCTGAGCCAATCTCTCTCCCAAGGTGTAGGCACTAACTAATTACAGAAAATAAATTACAAAGGCTGAAATACAACAATAGAATGCAAGCCTTAAGGGAACTTTCCGGGGGCTTGCTACAATACTAGAAATGAGTGAGAGGAAAGAGAGATTTGTTACCCACTCAAAGGTTGATCTTTTGATGTGTTGTGTGGGTGAATTTCAGCAGCATATCCCCTTGTTTCTGGTAAGATCCTACAAAAACCAGCAAGCAAATGCTTGCTGGAAATGCTGCACAACACAACAAGGTTAAGAAAAATTTCTGTTTTTTACGCAAAATTTTTTCACATAAAATCTCCAAATGAAATGTAAAAATATATGACCTATCTAAGATGGTTATTAAACTGAAATATAAGTGAAATGAGTGCAGAAATATGGGACTAAATAAGTTAGGAGTTTAAGAAGGCCTTGAGGGAAGACTCCTTTTTGAGGCTTTCCCAACAAATTCTTGAAGTAAACCTGTAAAACTCAAGGCAAATTGTGAAGCATGGAAGTAGATAACAAGCTTGAATATACTAAGAAGATGAAATACTTCAAACCCCTAGCTATCCAACAAGTATAAACCAACAAAAATAGTCTTTGCTAATCTACTCTAGTAAACTACTTTACCAAAGATCTACTCAACACTACACAAAAATCTTGAACATCACAAAGTCACCTCATATGTAAGAATGCAACTAGAATACTCTTGGTGATCCAAAATCCTCCAAAGCTTTATTAATCCAATGTGAGAGTGTTGCAACAACAAGTTGCTCCAAGACTCTCAAGAGCAAATGAAATGGAATGCAAGATGGCAAGAGCAAGAGAGTGGGGCGAAATTTCAGTAGAGTAACACTAGCTCAAAGATCGGTGAAGAAATGAGTGAGGAGAGGCTCTATTTATGCTTGGAGAGGCAAACTCACCCCTCTTGGATGAGATCCAAGTGTCAAATACCAAGCAAGGGAGAGAATCTCAAGGAAGGGGGCACACCACTTAGGGTTTGGGCATGGATTGGTGAGTTGGAATGTGAGGTGGAGTGTGTGGGACCAAGAGGGGGTGAGGTGGTAGGTTAGGAAGGGCGCACCTCTTGTGGGAGGGGCCCACAAGTCAATTAAATGGTGTTTCCTACAGTTTAAGGTGAAGGGGGATGCAAATCCCCCTAGGGGGCGTGGGTATTTGGTTGAGTGAGTGTGTAAGGGGGTGTTTAAAGGGTTAGGATGTGGTTGGGTAGGTTAGGTGTCATTCCTCTTGCCCTTTTCCATCTTAACATTTAACCCATTAACTCAAATTTACAAAAATTGACATTTCGGCAATGTCATACTTAGCAATTAAAAATGTTGTTTTAACTGACTGACACTCCGGGTGGACAAATGCCTAGCAAAACTTGTCCGACTGAGCTGAAACTTGGTCCAAGGGTGTAGTGGGTGCCTTTCCATTTTTTTTGAGCACAAATACCTCTAGAAAAAGCCCAAGGACCTAGTTTTTACAATAATTTCTCAAAAACAATTAATTAATTAAATAATTAAAATCCCAACCTTAGGAAAATTAATTAAATTTAATTAATTAAAAAAAACCTATCTAGACTTGACGAAATTCCGCGAAACTTTCTATGATGTCTTGCATGGTCATTTACATCATTCCTAAACAATAGCTACCATAAGATGAGACCATTAGAACGCCATTCACCACTTTGGAGGAATTATTGCAGGGGTGAGGGAAAAACTCAAGGGAAATCAACCAGGCTGAAAAGCCCAATTGATAACCTGAGGATAAAAGACCCTCGGTGAAAAGAACTCTCCCAATAAAAACATCCCAAGGTACCTGACCTAACTATGATCCATGCAGACTTATTACATTATTAACCCACACAGGGGTGCGGAAATTCTGTTTACAAAAATTTGTGCTGGAGGCATAAATTTCCCAATAGAACCAAACTGTCTTCGACATATTTGCATTTGATGATGCATATCTTCATGGCACATGGATTTGACCCCCTAGTTAAATAGGCGGTCAACAAACATCATAGGCTAGATTCCCCCTGACCTTTTAACTTATTAAAACCAACTCCTAGAACATTTAAACTCGTAAATCTCATTTAGTAACTAGGGTCTACCCCCCTTGGCTTCCCTAGGAGTTAGCCTAGATGGAAGAGGTTCAAGTCAAAGTGACAGCGTGGACTTTGAACCTAGGCATTGTGCCTTTGAGGACACACTAAGTGAGCAGGACTTAGTTCACGTTTGCAAGTGTGTATAAGGACGACAACAGACAGTATTGTTGACAAGATTGATCATGGAAGGGGGGCCATGTTGTTCACAATGACACCTAGCTGTTGGAAATGGTAGCCACTTGTTTATTAGTGTTGGGACTTGAGAGATGCCTTAAGCACTCCCTTTGGTTGTTAATGCTAGCTATACTTTCAAGTCCCTTTTACCTGTTACCACTTGAAATTAGAAGGAATAGAATATCGAGGGAAAGTGCCATTGTCACCTTGCACAGTCCCTCTCGCTTTTGGCTAGTGCTTGCTAGCTGAGGGGGGGAAGGAATCCTTAATGATTTGAAACCAAAAATTTTCAAATTTACTATAAATAGGCTTCAAATCTGCAAAAGTGCCTGTTATCGCACAGTTTGTACTTGGATGTAAAGGAAAGGTAAATGAAGGCAAATTGACGTAACGGGAGAATATCCTATCAGTGTCACCTCAATAGGATATCTCTTTCTATTTAGGGTGGTAGGCCTAGGGGAGACGTCCTCGGTGACTTGGGGTTTTGAGAAGGCAAAGGATTGAGGCCAAGTAAAAGTTTCCCTCTCACAAGTCACCACCGATCAGAAAGTCCGACTAAATAGCTAATAAAGATAATAACAACCAGAAATGTACCTGCTCGGAACAAAGCAACATGAGACTATATTTGCAAGGTCACTTACTCGTTAGTACTTCATATAATCAAAGACTTTCTCGAATAAAACAATTGACTAATACATTGATGAAGTAAGCAAAGATGTATAGTAGCTATTATCACAATACGACACTTCACAATAAATGCTTTTAAAGAAGCTTCACAATGAGCAAAATTATCAATCATCAATATCATAACACCAACATTCATCAGAAGCAAGTATGCATTTATCCTTTCAATTGCTTAAAAGAAGCTTTAATTACTGCAAAGTGTGACTATAACTCAAATGGATAATAGCAGCAATAGGGCTAGCAAGTCAATCTAAACTATGGTTAGAAGGTGTTAGTAGTTGTTCAAAGATTTTGAAGGTTGTGATGAAAGCACTCAAGCAAGAAGTCTAAGACTAGTGCATTCATAGGGCAAAAGGAGTCAAAAGATAGCGGTAAGAATTGGAGGAACAAGATGATAATAGGAGGGCCAAAGAAAAGAGGAATTTGATGGATGATGTGTTGGTAAGCCAAGGCTTCAACCATCAAACCCTAGGGGAAAACGACTTACTAAGGTGTAGGCAACCTTAGGCCTTAGCACGTTTTCCTCCTTCTTTAGCTCAATAACAAAGTAATATCGGATAGCGTGAAGAGCAAATGATAGGGTGTTGCAATGGCAAGGCCCTAGTGTTGAAATAATGTAACTGCAAAGTGTATTCTAATTATTATTGATGTATTATTCATTAGATCAATCACCTATTGCGGATTGATCATGTCGGCTATTGTAAAAGACCAAATCCCCTTTTGCGGATTGGTCAAAACATAGTTGTAATAGGCAGAATGAGAAGTCGGCCCCATAATATATTAAAGGTGGTTATAACCACCCAGAAGAAGAAGTCGGCCCTGCCAGTGAAGAGACACCTCCATCCACACGTGCCAGAGTTGTATAAATAAGGAGGCTAGCGCCTCATTTAGACACACACTCACTTGATGATCAGAGCGCAAGTTTGGAGCTGCAGTTGGAGAAGAAGAGGGAGAGAGAGGCACATTCTTGGGAGAGGACTTTCTGTATTTGTTTGAGTTATCGCTTGGCATTGTATTGGCTATCTATAATAAGGAAGTTTTTGCTGGGTTTTCTCCCCCATGAGGGTTTCCCAGGATAAATGATGTGTCTCTTGTGATTGTGTATTTCTCAGTGATCCTATTTATGCTATTTTTATCTAGTGGAATGAAAAGAACTCTAATAATAGGTTAAACCTTAACATGGTATCGGAGCTAAGCTGAAGAGAGTATCTTTCACAAGAGAGAGAAAAACGTCACTGTTGCCGTACATGCAAATTAGGGCTTTTTATTGAAGAAGAGTTTCAGCCTCAAAACCATCTAGAAAAGTGCGCCCTAACCCAATGAGTTCTTTGGCACCTTCAATGCACCTTTTCAGTGGGTAGATCTCCCAGAAAGTGAAACCCTACTTTTCACCAGTACCAGAAAACCAGAAAACCATAAGTACCAGAAGTATCAGAAGTACCAGAAAACCAGAAGCACCAGTCCAGAAATCCGCTGGTCAAGTTTTAGGGGGTAAAAGTTGGAGTTTCAGAAATCTGACTGAACCAACTTACTCGCCTCAGCTCAACGCATCTATCCTTTGGATCAGAATTTCAAAATTTGAAGTTTGAAAAATTAGGGTTTCCTCATAAAACCTTAAGTTGCAGTCTCAGAACCAGTTGCAGTATCAATTGCAGTTGCAGTACTAGTTGAAGTATCAACCGTAGTACCAGTTGCAGTCACCCTTGAAGTTTTTAGGAGTTGGTGATCATTGCCGCTGCTACCAGATGGTGCCACTACCTGCGAATGCTATCAGAGGTATGTACTCACATATGTTTAAATTGTTAAGCGTTAAAGGGTATTTGCAGGAGAAGGGATCTCTTGCCATAGATCCAGAAGGATCTCAAGATCCAACACATTCATAAGAATAATGCTACTCAGGTTTGATTATTCTGATATACATCTAGTTGTTATGATAGTGTTGCATGTTGAAGCTATGACCATCATACTAACCTTTGGTCAAAATATTAGATGGATTAAAGTAGAGATCATAGAGCTTATTCTCTAACCCAAGCTTTTGTCAAGATATCATATTGTCCTAGTACAGAAGACAGGTTGAAGAAAGCACTTGTTATCTTGAGTGAAGGAGACTTGGAAGAAAAGAAACACGCTCATTCTTGAGAACAAAACTCCAGGTTCCAGGTTTGAATGATTAAGTTGCTAAGATTCAAAAACATGCAAGTGTCAAGAAAACACTATAGTGCTTGGTAGCATGTGAGCATACTGGGATAAATGCTTAATGTATTTATTTGCATGATACAACTAACATCTCCTCTAGGAGAAACCTCTTGTGTTAGTTCTAGGTTGCCATGGAGGAATGTTTGATCACAACACTACAAGAGTGTTGACCTCATTTCGTATTGTATTTCTTACTCTTGATCTTTGCTTCAGAGAGGTCACAAGTGAAAGCTCTAAAGGAACCACTTTGACAATTGTTCGTGTGATTGCTTTATCTACTATTATCAAAATGATATTATTCTTGCTTGCTGTTTTGTTGACCTTGTTCTAGGTCATAGGTGATAACCCCAAGGAAGCTATAGTGAAGGTTGCAGAAGGCAACGTATTAAATGAGACATGAAGCAGACTATGTATATGATCATATACACTCATGTACCAAAGCAGATGAAGAAGAAGCTATCTCTTGAGATTCAGAGTATCTCATATGAAGATTGATTGAAAGGAGCAGAAGGCTCCAAAGATGACCGAACATTAGAACGGGACACAGAACTCGTTTGAAACCTGACTTTGTCTTTCATATCTAGACTTGGTATTCAACACCAAGTATACCCTTGTAAGAGATGATGAAGTCCTTATAGACTCAAAAGAAATCGAGAGTAAGCCTGATCTCAAAAAGTATCAGATGAAGAGTCAACTTCCATGACTGGGAGACAGATGTCGTGAGAAGACTAGATCATAGATTTAGAAACTTCTAGGAGATATGAAATCTCCTGGGAAGATTCCCTTGTTTCAGGGACAAAGAAGGAAGCCAGTCAGAAAGACTAGGATATGGATTCTTCCGTGAGAAGAGAAGTCAGTATTGACTTCCAATATTGATCTATATAGATCAAACATGTCGCAGATGTACAAAGCCTGATGTATGTCCAGAGGATTCTCCTAGCAAAAGGGAGAAGACTATGACGAGACACTTATTGAAGAAATAGTTCCAGTAGTTATGAAGACAACCAGAACAACCATGATTCATATATAGTATGAGATGCAGGGAGAGCAATCCCCATATTTAAAACTGAGTGGCAGTTGGTGTAGTAAACTAGTTGGGTCATGGAGACATGACTACAATGAAAGATAGAGTTACCTCCATGAAAGAAGAAGAGCTATCTTCAGTATTAGTTATTGAGCCACTCTCAATTTCAGATGAAACTGTTGCCGTGATAGAATAAGAGGAGTTACTCTCAGATTTTAGCAACCACAGTGAGAATGAAACAATCATTCTCAGCCTTAGAGAAGCTGCAGGTGTAGAGTCCCTGATTCCAGAAGGAACAGTTGCAGAGAGAATAGAGGACATACTCCCTATTCAACTTTAATGCTGAAGATGATGATGATGATATTGTTTCAACTTTAATGCTGAAGATGATGATGATGACGTTACCTTAGCCTCATGCCGATGAGGATGATGATGCTACTCCAGCTCCATGCTGTGTTGATGATGCTCCAGCCTCTGTGCTGTGTTGATGATGAGAAAAACTTCCGATGATTTATAGATACGCCAGTCAATGTTCCAAGATGATATTGATGACGCTGTTCTCTCACCCACTTGATGCTGTTGATGATGCTGTCCTCTCTCCCGCTTGGCTGTTGTAGAATACCCTTCTTGTTAAGGAGGAGTGTTGAAATAATGTAACTGCAAAGTGTATTCTAATTATTATTGATGTATTATTCATTAGATCAATCCCCTAATGCGGATTGATCATGTTGGCTATTGTAAAAGACCAAATCCCCTTTTGCGGATTGGTCAAAACATAATTGTAATAGGCAGAATAAGAAGTCGGCCCCAGAATATATTAAAGGTGGTTATAACCACCCAGAAGAAGAAGTCGGCCCTGCCGGTGAAGAGACACCTCCGTCCACACGTGCCAGAGTTGTATAAATAAGGAGGCTAGCGCCTCATTTAGACACACACTCACTTGATGATCAGAGTGCAAGTCTGGAGCTGCAGTTGGAGAAGAAGAGAGAGAGAGAGGTGCATTCTTGTGAAAGGACTTTCTGTATTTGTTTGAGTTATCTCTTGGCATTGTATTGGCTATCTATAATAAGGAAGTTTTTGCTGGGTTTTCTCCCCCATGAGGGTTTCCCAGGATAAATGATGTACCTCTTGTGATTGTGTATTTCTCAGTGATCCTATTTATGCTATTGTTATCTAGTGAAATGAAAAGAACTATAATAATAGCTTAAACCTTAACACCTAGCAATGTCTTCAATAGATAGGACGACTCCTTGGCATAATCTAGTAGGGAATTAAAATAAGGACACCAACATGTGCTTATTTCATAGGGTTTATTTAAGCAATTTCATTAACAAAATGCAAGTAAAACACTATAACCATTAAAGTAAGGGAAGGATTGCAGAAATTCACTTACATTTACCAATTATTCATCAAGCCAAACCCTAGTTATAAACCTTCCACCAAGAAAAATGCCAAAGATAACCAAAATAAGCCTCCTTCAACAAGTGCGCACTAGAATTTCAGCCAATCACCCTAAGAAGGGCGAAATTTTAGACCTCACACAAGTGTGAGTGAAAGATCATGAGAAAAAGAGAGTTTTAGCTCTCTATTTATACATTAGCAACGACCTTTATTTTTTTTTAGGTCACAAAAGGCCGACATGGCCAAAATACATCAAAATACTCTTTTGCATTACATGTCATAATTAAAACCCTAATCAAGCATAAAAGGTGATGTCATGCCCTTTTAGGGTGACATTAGGCCCCTTTAGGGCAACGTTGGTTTCCTGGAGCAAAACGTTAGGCCTCCTTGGGCCTCCGGAAACTGCCACACGTGCCACTTGGCACATAACTGCCTCCCAAAACCTCCATAGCACTGGATTATGTCATAAGGTGTCCTGGATGACGTCATGGGTCTTCCAAGGCCAACGTCCTAGTGGAAAGGGCACAACCCCCTGGGTGCAGGTTTGCTAAGCTGCCTCTTGTGGAACGTCCTCCTCTTCTCCGGTGCAAACCCTCTGATCTGTCTCTACCCCCTGCTGGGGTCTCAACATCCATTTGATGGGATTTCAGCCCCATGGAGGTCCGAACTAATCATCTCCCCATTTGTACCTGTCCATAAGGGTACTTGTCCATCGGGTATGGCCCTGCACATCAACAAATACGCCCTCCATGGGCTCATAAGTCACAGGGATCATAATAATGTCAATCACATCTAATCATCAAGTTTATTAAACATGTGCATAAAACCCCTCTTACCCTGACAAGTGCTCAAAGACATTATACTAATCTACAAGCCAAGTTTGGAGGAAACGCTAGGATGTCCTATTGGGCTAATGCTCATTGGACGTGGGGTGTTTCCGGGAGAGATCAAATCCAATTCATGTGAGTGGATGAAGTGGATAAGGGATGTCTGGGCAAGGGTGCAGTGATAGCAGGGAAATGTATGGCTTACTTGCGGGTGCCTCTGTAGAAGGTGAGTTGCACCTGTCATGGATGCAAATGTTTCCAAGCCCATTCATGCCTTTTATCTTTATTTTTATTGCTTTTTCTTCAAGAAGCTAGTTAAGGGACACTGCCTTGGCGTGGTGACCAGTGGTGGCAATGTTACCCACAAGCATTTCACGGAAATGAGAAGGCTGGCCCGTTATGAGACCCCCTTTCTCTTGGCTTTGCCACCAAGAGCCACTACCCTGGCTTGGTGACCAGTTGTTGGTAGTGTCATATCGCTACATGCCCATGGACCTAATAGGCTGGCTCGTGATGAGACCCCTTATCCTATAACTAGGTCTTGTTTTATCATTTTTTATGGGTCCCTCTGTTTTTTTGCTAAGAAGCTTTTTTTACTGCTTTCTCGGAGATCCCTGGGCGAAGCATCTCAAGGTTTCATTCTTTGGCTTCTATCTTTTGCCAACTACTTTTAGTCTCTGGGCCTTTAGCCCCTTCTTCCCACAAGGTAAGGTACAACCCTTAAATATTTGGCCAACCCAATGCCCGGACTAGTGTAAGGGGATGGATGAGCGGGAGAAAGATGGAAAGTGGTAAGTATGGTGGGAGCGAACGATAGATTCTCATGAATCCCCCCAGTGGAAACTCAAAACCTATGGGCACAAGCTTACTAGGGCATCCTGTCATTCCCCCCAGATATGGTCAAGTGGATAGGCATAAGATCCAAGCACCCGTTAGAAACAAAAAGAATCAAATGCACATATTCAATGGTTTTGAGGATCAGCGTGATACATACCATGATATCTGAACTCATTACCTCACTGAGCAAGATCCACTTCTGCTACAGGACCAGGTCGAGGTGATGGATGTTGCTGCCGTTGACAAAGTGGAGGCGCTGAAGAAAGAAAAGATGGGCCCTCTAGGGCCATGCTCAAGTCGATCTGGCTCTCGGTACTCCATGTCTAGGACCTGTGGGCCTCAAGACATAATCTCCTTAGTTATCCCTAAACTGGGGATAACATCTGGCTCCAACTCGAGGACATGTGCTCACCGTAGAGCGCATGAGAACCTCAACATCTCTGGCATAACCTGTAACCTGCTTGATCTCAACATAAAGCTGTTAGCAATCATTTGGGGTGGTGATATCACCCCCAGCTCATATATATAAAACAAAAGCAAACATATATACAAATATGAATACAAACTACTCTAGCACGAAATACAAAATGGTATATACAATGAATGCAAATGCCTACCTACTTACCTGCATTTACCTGTGAAGTCAGGTCCCCCCACCTTGGTGGGGCTTGAGGAGGTGCCCACTAACTGGTAATGGACGCCTTCTTCTTTCCAATGTGGATAGGTAGTAAGAATCATCAACTGATTTTCTTCCAACTTTGAAAGGCCTAAGCCAAAATTGAGTACTTTGACATGAGTTGGCTCTCCTTTCTTGACATCCCACATCCGTACTATGTCCCCCTCCTTGTATTCCTTGATTTTGAATTTGGTTGTTTCCTGAATAACTCTGGTGTATTGTGTAGAGGGAGGAGGGTGGGATTCTGCTGTGAAGACTTCCTGCTGGGATGGCCGAATCAATATGTCGCTTTCTCCCTTCTTTAGTAATTTTATAGCTCCAACTTCTTTGTCTTTATACTTATCTAGGAGTTGCTGGTATTCTTCTTTCTTGGGCCATTGTATCTGATCGAAGTCTTCCTCTGTTGAAAAAGGCATATCAGTAGGAGAAACTTCAGGAAGACTCTCCATGATTTGTTCATGTGCTTTGTCGTCTTTGATGAGGTCACTAGTTTCTTGTACATGGGTTTTGGTCATTGGTACATTCGGGAGACAGGCTATTGTTCCATTGTTCAAAGGTATATTCACGTAAGTGAGGTCCATCTCAAGAGTACCCCCAAGCATTGAGGCAAATTTCGTAGACAATAATATCCCCCACACATCTGGGACGTCTACTACTACTATGTCAATGTTGATTACTCTCTCAGGGTATTCTTTAAGGCAAACTTCCACATTTTCAATTACCTCATGTGTGGGTATGGCTCTAGATTCAAAGCCACACACATTCCTGTAAGGTCGTGTGACTTTTAGGCCAAATCGTTGCATGAACTTGAGAGACATCATGTTGGCACCGACCCCTGGATCTAGCATGCAATTGTTGAGGCTTTTGTTATTCATCAACAAGGTCATAAAAAAGGGTGGGTGTTCATCATACTGGACCCTAAAGTGATCATCTTGTAACATGATAGGGGGGTCCATTGGTCCATTTGATCCTTTGAAGAAATTATCAAATCTTTCCTTAACAGATGGTACCTTGATGACTTCTCTTAGGGGAATAGTTATGTGCATCTTGGATAGCACCCCTTCGAAGTCAAAGTTTAAGTCCACTCTTTCGGTTTTGGGTGTTTTAGGAAGGAGAATGTCCAAAGGTGGACGCTTTGTTTGAGTTATTGCAGGATTGGTAGCGATAGGTTGGTTTAGCTTGTTTCGTCTATACACCTGAAATTCTTGTTTCGTCAACTTCTCATTTGATTCCTGGTCTAAGTTGTTTATTACTTCCATTCTAGCCTTCCTGGCTGCCTCTTTTATGCCCTCTCAATGTTCCTCAAGGGAGATATTGGGGCAAATCTGGGGGCCTTCTATAACATGGTCCACATTGTTTACTTGGTCATGGCCTCCATTGTTATAGGGACATTCATGTGCCCAGTGTGCTTCACTACACTGCAAACACCAAGGATTTTCATCCACGACGTTTGTAGGAGCTAAAGTATTAGGAACCTCTTGATCATTCTTTGGTCTATAAACTTGGTTCCCTTTTTGGAATTGGCCTTTATACGGGACCCTTGCCTTTATACGGGACCCTTGGTGCTTGGATTTGGGCTCTTTCCAGGTTGACAATCCTATTCATCATTTGTTCTTGGTTTTTCATCATGCCATCCATGGTCATTTGCAATTTTGCCAAGCTGGCACAAATATCTGAGGAAGGCTCAACGTTGTGGACTATCTTGGGTTTAGTGTCCATTTTGACCCTTGGGTTTGAGAAAGGCTCGATTTTGGATGAGTGGAGGTGTCCTCAATCTTTGTAGCTAACTCTTGGGCTTCTGGGATCGTTTGAGGGTTCTTATCCCTGAGGAGATAACCCAGTTGACCAGTAAAAGCTTTGGTGTAAATGTAAACAAGGAAGTTATTCGCTGGATGATGACTCACAAGGATTTTTTGCAACAGGGTTTTGAACCTAGTGTGAAATTCTCTAATGGTTTCATTTTCTTGTTTCCAAAGGGTGTTCAGCCTAGTTAGCAGCATGTTGGGGTCTTCTTTGATATTCCATCGTTTGAGAAAGGCCTCTTCTAACTTATCCATGGTCTTAATGCTGCCATCAGGAAGACTATTGTACCAACGTCTTGAAGCATCAAGGAGGGTGGCAAAGAAGAGCTTCAAGACCAAGTTTTCAACATCATCACTAACGGGGTGAAGCTGAAAAAATGCCCAAAAGTTGCTCATATGCTCCTCGACATTGGTTACATCAGTACCGATGAACTTAGGCAACCACTTCTCATACTTGGGAGGCATTTGCCTAGGGTATCCTGGTATGGCTGTCATGTCTAGTGGTTTGAAAAGATTGGATGGCCATTGTCTTTGGTTATTGGCTTGGTTTGGATTGCTGGTTTGAGTTCTCGTGCTAGACATTGTGTTTAAAGGAAGACTTCCTCCGAAGAGTGATTTTACTACAAGAGAGTTTCGGGGAGGCTTTCTTCTTAAGGATTGAGGAGGGTTATTGTACCTCCTTGTGGATTGTGGAGTCGCCAGATAATTTTCTTGAAATTATCAAAGAGATAAGGGAATCACCCTTAGTGGAGTCACCAGGTAAGCTTTGTAAGATAAAGATTGTTGAGGAAAGGCTTACCGAAAAGTGTCATTCTTGAGGAGAATTGACTCAGTGTTCCCCGACAACGACGCCAAGATGTTATCGCGTAGTTTGTACTTGGATGAAAAGGAAAGGTAAATGAAGACAAATTGACGTAACGAGAAAATATCCTATCACTGTCACCTCAATAGGATATCTCTTTCTATTTAGGGTGGTAGGTGTTATCCTCGATATCTAGGGATAACTAGGAGATCATGTCTCGAGGCCCACATGGTCCTAGACATGGAGTACCGAGAGCAGGAGTGACTTGAGCATGGCCCTGGAGGGCCCACCTTTTTCTTCTCAGCCAGCTTTGTCCTGTCAGCAGTACCAGCTTTCATCACTACCGGCCTGGACTTGCAGCAGAAAGGACTCTTGCTCCATGAGGTAACTGGTCCAAGGTATCATGGTATGTGTCATATTTGATCATTACAACCTTCTTATGTATGCATTAGGTTCCTTTCATTTCGGATGACTGCTTGGATCTTACACTAATCCTCTTGACCATTGTTGGGGTGATTGATGGGGCAACTTAGCAAGCCAGTATTCATGGGTTTTGGTTAGCCACCAAGGGGGGTTTGCAGAGCCATCGTCCGCTCCCACCATATTATCACTTTTCCATCTTATATCCCGCTCATCCATCCCATTCCCCTAGTCTGGCCGTTAGGATGACCTTCCAGTGTACATCTTGTCTTGTGGGAAGAAGGGGCTAAAGGCCCAGGAGGTAAAAGCAACTGGTAAAAGATAAAAGCCATAGGAAAATAAAACCTAGAGATGCTTCGCCCAGGGGATCCCCGAGAAGGCAATAAAAAGCCTCTCGATAAGAAACTAAGGG
>ML783192.1:573618-593046 GCA_009831015.1 Picea engelmannii | reverse complement strand
AACGACCTACTTGTGTGTTTGTCCCCTAGGGTTTTGATTCAACAATATTTATAAATAGATGCAAGAAATTAAACTACAACCATTCAATCAAGAAGTTTTGCAGAAAAATACTTACAAATCATCAAGAAAATAGCATGCAAACCCTAGTTGTAAACCTTCGTTCAAGAAAAACACCATAAATTTGCCAAAAATCTCCTCCTCAAACAAGTGCACCTTCCTCAAATCAGCCAATAACCCTAATAGGGCACAAAAATCAGACCTCACTAGGAGAGTGAGTTATGTGTTCTGTCAAAATGAGGCTAAAACTCCTCAATATATAGTGTATCAATGACCTTAATTAATTTTAGGTCATAAAAAATGGCCGACAAGACCAGAATACTGTTTTTACATTAAATTGTCAAATTAAAACCCTAACTGAGTTGTAATAAAGGTAAAAGCCCCTTCAAGGGAGGCGCTAGCCCCTTTTAGGGCAAATGAGACATCCAGAAGCAAAACGTTAGCCCCCTAGGGGCTTCTCCAACATGCCACACGTGCCACTGCTGCCCAGTCTGCCTCCAAGAATGACCATGAAGCTGGATGATGTCATGGTAAGGATGGGGACGCTCTGAGCCTTCCAAGGCCAACGTTCCACTGAAAATGGGTCATTCCCCCTAGGCCGGGCTTTGCCAAAGTGCCTTTGGTGAAACGTCCTCTTCTTCTCCGGTGCAAAACCTCGGTCAAACACTCTCCCCTCTGACGGGGTCTCAACAACCATCTGATGGGTTCTTCAACCCCATGGAGGTCCGAACTAATCATCTTCCCATGTGTACCGGTCCAAATGGTACCTGTCCGTCGGGCATGGTCCTGCAGATCAAAAACTACGCCCTCCATGGGCTCATTAGTCACAGGGATCATAGTAATGTCAATCACATTTCATCATTAATATTATCAAACATATGCATAAAAACCATGATATATCGTTCAATAGCTCAAAGATATTACAAAAATCAACAATACAAGATCGAAGAAAAGGACAAGACATCCTATTGGGCTAGTATCCACAAGAGAAGGGAAGTTCCCAAGAAGGTTTCATCCAAGCCATGTAAACGAGGTGATGTGGCTAGGGAATGTCTAGACAAATGGGTAGAGTGAAAGCCAGGGATGCATAATGTTATCCGTGGGTGCCTTTGTAGAAGGCGAGCTGTACCCGTCCTGGATGCAATTTTTTCCAAGCTTGTTCTTGCCTTTATTCTTTCTTTATTTGCTTTTTCTTCTTCTTTTTCTTTTTATTCAAGGTCTAACCGGAGGACACTGCCTTGGCATGGTGACTAGAGCTGACAATGTTACCCACAAGTACTTTCACAGAGATGAGAAGGCTGGCTCGTGATGAGACCCCTTTCCCTTGGCCATGCAATCAAAGGTCACTGCCCTGGCGTGGTAACTAGATAATGGCAATGTTATACTGTTAGGTACCCATGAACCTAATAGGCTGGCTCGTGATGAGACCCCCTATCCTCTTGGTTAGGTCTTGTTTATTATTTTCCGGGTCCCTCTTGTTTCTTGTTGAGAGGCTTTTTATTTCCTTGTCGGGGATCCCTGGGCGAGGCATCTCGAGGTTTTATTTCTAGGCTTTTATCTTTTACCAGCTGCTTTTACTTTCTGGGCCTTTAGCCCCTTCTTTCCACAAGATAAGGTGCAACCCTACAAACAGGTCAGTCCAATGCTCGGACAAGGGGAATGGGATAAATGAGCGGGAGATAAGATGAAAAAGTGGTAGTATGATGGGAGCGGACGATGGCTCTTCAGAAATCCCTCCGATGGCAAACCAAAACCCATGGGTACAGGCTTGCTAGGACAGCCTGTCAATCTCCCCAAAAATGGTCAAGTGGGTTAATGTAAGATTCAAGCAGTCGTCAGAGATAAAAGGAGTCAGATGCATATATCCAAAGGTTATAATGATCAAAAGTGACACATACCATGATACCTGGACCAATTACCTCATGGAGCAAGAGCCTTCTCCGATACAATACCAAGCCGATGGTGATGGATGCTGCTGCTGCTGACAAGACGAATCTGATGAAAGAAGAAAAGGATGGGCCCTCCAGGGCCATGCTCAGGTCAATCCTTCCCTCGGTACTCCATGTCTAGGACCTGTGGGCCTCGAGACATGATCTCCTAGTTATCCCTAGAAATCAGGGATAACAAGATGAAGCAAAATAATATTTAAGTGTACCTGCCCAAAACAAGACAACAATAAAAGATGCTATTTGCAAGTACCATATGATGTTAGTGCTTCATAAAACCATAGACTTTTGATAAAATGAACAAGCTGATATAAAAGCTGAAGCAATAGAAGTATTTATAACAACAATATGTATTTAGCAGTAGCTTCACAATTATGCCTCAATAAAGCTTCAAAAATGACAAGAAATGATAACATAGACTTGACAAAATGATAGTAATTGTCTGGACTCTGAAGCAATGATAGCAATGTATAATCAACATTAGATCTTGCTTTTAAGATGAATTTTCTGCTGTTATAGATGGCTGTAGCAATCTTTTGTAACAACAACAAATTAGTTAGTAAGTTAGTCTAATCTAAAGTTAGAAATAGTTAGTAAAAGTCTTAAATAGATGGTTTAAGAGTTGTTTTAGTCAATCAATCACTTGCAAGGTATGAACTAGTGCCTTTTAGGGTAAATGGAGTCAAAGTTGCAGCGATAATTCTTAGAGGAAAACAACAAATGATAATAGATGAGCTAAAGGAAAGGGAAGATGATTGAGGTGTTAGTAACCTAAGGCCTCAATATCTAAAACCCTAGAAGGAAAATATGCTAGAAAGTAGGTAACCCTAGGCCCTAGCGATTTCCTTCTTATTTAGATCAAACTTGAAATAAATGTATGAAGCTTAATGAAACAATGATACTAGAGTGCTACAAAGGTAGGGCTCTAGTATATCCTTAAAGGGAGGTGTTCTCTAGCAAAATCAAGTAGGTGAAGAGTTATAAAGAAAAGGACAATAACCTAGGGTTTCACACTAACAATTTCATAAGCTTAGAAATGAACAAGTAAATGCACCATAACCCTTCAAAATACAGAAGGATTGCATATTTCTACTTACTTCATCAAGAATAATCTAGCCACAAACCCTAGTTGAAGACTTTCCACCATGAAAATGCAAAAATACACCAAAAATAGTCTCCTCCAAGAGTTGCGCACCACTTAATTTCAGCCAAAAACCCTAGAAGAGGGTCGAATTTTAGACCTCACACAAATGTGAGTGAAAGATGATGAAAAAATGAGTCCAAACTCTCTATTTATACAATATGAATGACATTTATTTACATTTTAGGTCAAAAAAGGCCGACATGACCAATTTACATCAAAAATCCAGTTTTACATAAAATTAACAATTAAAACCCTAATTTTGTCTTTAGGGATGACGTCATGCCCCTCCTAGGGTGACGTTAGGCCCCTTCATGGAATGCTAGGCATCCAAAGTGAAACGTTAGGCCTCAAAAGGCCTCAGAAGCTGCCACACGTGTCAACCAAGCCGTCCTCATGCCAAAACCCTAACTAGATGACATCAAGGCTCCATATGATGACATCAGGGACCTTCAAGGGCCAATGTCATGGTGGGAGGGCAAGACCCCCCTAGGTCCAGGCCTGCCAAAGTGTCTCTGGTGGAATGTCCTCCGTTTTCTTCGATGCAAGCCTTTGGTATCCCTCTGCCCTTGGTTGGGTTACACTATCCATCTGGTGGGCTTTTGGCCCCATGGAGGTTTGTACTAATCATCTCCCCATATGTACCCTGTCCGTCCGGCATGGTTCTGCAGCAACAACAAGTACGCCCTCCATGGGCTCATAAGTCACAGGGATCATAGCAATGTCAATCACATCTAATAATCAAGTTACCGAAACATGTGCATCAAACCCCCCTTTACCCAGACAAATGCTCAAAGACGTTATGCTATTTAACAAGCCAGGTTTGGAGAGGGTCTCAGGATGTCTTAATGGGCTAATCCTCCTCAGGTGTGGGGTGTTTCCCAGGTGAAGACTAATCTAGGTCATGTAAATGTATGAGATGGTGTAGGGAAAGTTTGGACAAGGGTTGCAGTGATGACAGGGAAATATAGGTCTTACTTGTGGGTGCCTCTGGAGAGGGTGAGTTGCACCTTGTCATGGATGCCATTGTTTCCTAGCCCATTCAATGCCTTTTACTCTGTCTTATTGCTTTTTCTTTTCAAGAGAATAATTGGAGGACACTGTCCTGGCGTGGTGACTAGTGGTGACATCGTTACCCACAAGCATTTCACGGATATGAGAAGGTTGGCTCGTGATGAGACCCCCTTTCTCTTGGCTATGCCACCAAGAGCCACTATCCTAGTTTGGTGACCAGATGAATAGTAGTGTCATATCACTACATGCCCATGGACCTAATAGGCCGACTCATGATGAGACCTATCCACCAACTAGGTCTTGAGTTTTATTTTATTTTACAGGTCCTCTTTTCTTGCTCAGAAGCCTTTTATTGCTTTCTCAGGAGTTCTTGGGCGAAGCATCTCGAGGTTTCATCTTGGATTTTAACTTTTGCCAACTACTTTTACCTTCTAGGCCTTTAGCCCCTTCTTCCTACAAGGCAAGGTACAACCATTACTAGCTTGGCAAATCCAATGCTCAAACTAATGTAGGGGATAGATGAGAGGGATAATGATGAAAAGTGGTAAGTATGGAAGGAATAGACGATGACCTTTCATAGACCCACCCAGTGGCAACTCATCCCTAAGGGAACCAACTTACGAGGGCACTCTGTCATCCCCCCCCCAGGTATGGACAAGTTAAAGGGCATAATTTCCAAGCAAACGTCATGAAACAAAAGAGAATTCAATGCACATATTCAAATGTTTTGAGAATCAGAGTGACACATACCATGATACCCAGACTCATGAACTCATGGAGCAAGACCCATTGCTACTTCAAAACCAAGCCAATGGGATGGATGTTGTTGATAGATGGGAGGCGCTGAAGAAAAGCTGGGCCCTCCTGGGCCAAGTTCAAGTCATATGGCTCTCGGTACTCCATGTCTAGGACCTGTGGGCCTCGAGACATAATCTCCTTAGTTATCCCTAGGATAGGGGATAACATTCACCTAGCCTAGTAAACTAATTTACCCAAGCAACTATTGAGCAATTCACAAAAGATTCAAAGAATGATTTCAACTCACAATAGATAAGAACACCAAGACCAAGTCCCGATTTCCATGATTCCTCCAAAGCTCTTTTTATTTCCAAAGGGAAGAGGTTGTAGCAACAAAGTTGCTCCAAGCTCTTCAAGAACAAATGCAGTGAAGCAAGATGAACAATAATGAGAGAGAGAGAGAGGGAGATGGTAAGAAAATAGTAGCATAACAATACTCTTAAGAATGGTGAGTAATGAGGAAGTGAGAGGTCTCTTAAATAACATGAGAGGTCAAGGAGACCTCTCTTGGATCTTTGACAAATGTCAAACATCCAAGGGAAGAGAACAATCAACCAATGAGGGCGTGAGCTTTTAGGTTGAGTGAGGAATGGCAAGTAAGGAGAGTGGAGGGTGAGTTGGCCATCAAATGAAGGCGCATTGGTCAAGGAGGAGGCCCACGCTTTCCTTCAAAGCAATTTCCACTTTTTAATGTGATGTTTCCACTTTCTTGAAGAAGGAAAGTGCAAGCTCCAAGGGAAGGCGTGAGGGTTGTGTGAGGAGTATGGAGGAGTGTGTTTAACACACTCTAAAGGTGATGTGGGAGCTAAAGGAGGGGCCTACGACTCACTTTAAGTGAGTTTCCAACTTTTAAATGAAGTGGGGGTGCATTCCCCAATGGGGGCGTAAGTCCCAAGGGGGATTTAATTAAAGTGTGAGTTATGAGGTGGGTAATGGCTAGGAATGGGTTGGGATGGGTTAGGATAGTCTCTCTCAACATCATTCATCATTACTTTACTCCATTATCTCATTATTTACAAAATTGACATTTTTTCCATGTTTTGGGTTAGCAATTAAAATTGTTTTTATCTGACTAAGACTCCTAAGTGGACAAAACTCTAACAAAACTTATCCGATTGAGTTGAAAATTGGTCCAAGGTTGTAGGGGGTCTCTTTCCATTTCTTTTGAGTACAAATACCCCTATAAAAAGCCCAGGGACCTAGCTTTTACATTATTAATTATAAAAAATTAATCAATTAATTAATTAATTAAAATCCCAACCTTAGAAAATTTTAATTGATTAAAAAAAACCTATCTAGACTCAACTAAAAATCATGAAACTTTTTGTGCTGTCTTACCTGGTCATTTACATCATTCCTAAACACTAGCTACTAGAGGATGACTTCACTAGAACGCCTTTCACCACTTTGGAGGAATTATTGCTAGTGGGAGTGAAAAACTCAAGGGAAATTAATAAGGCTGGTTAGGCCAGATTTAGATCCCGAGGATAAAAAACACTCAGTGAAAGGAACTCCCCTAATGAGGAAATCCTAAGGTAACTGACCTAACTATGATCCATGCAGACCTATTACAATATTAACCCACACAGGGGTGCAGAAATCCTGCTTACAAAAATTGTGTGCTGGAGCAAAAAATGCCCTGTAGAACCAAAAAGTCTTTGACTTATTTGCATTTGTTGATGCATATCTTCATGGTACATGGAGTTGACCCCCTAGTTGAATAGGCGGTCAACGGTCCCTGAGAAACTTAAATCTAAGGTTTGAACTTAATCTAAGAGCAAAAATAGATTCTAGGAGTTTTGTTACAATCAACAATAGAAAGATTAAATTGAAACTTATGACAACAACATACAACAAGATTATACTAGCAACATATAAGACATATAAAGATAAAATTGCTTACACTGGAAAGTAAAGCATTCAAGATACTGTATATGAGATACAACTTAAAAATGATACAGATACTTGAACTGAAGCGATAAGCAAAAAGTGTTGACTAGTGCCAAGTAACGGAAATTGTTGCGTAGATATTATGCTACAAGATGTTGTTGAAAGATAAATGCTTGCAAGTGTTGCTTGTAGATTTTAGAAGTTGCTTTAATGTTGAATGATTATTATGAAATGACCAAGTTTATTATGAAATTGCTTGTCAAAGTGAAATGCTTGAAAATAAACTAATCTAATATGTGGCCTCTCTAGAGGCTATTCCTCAGCTTCGAAATTTGCAGAGAGTTTGCCGAAGCCCAAATGGCCTCACGAACAAACTCAACAAAGGTGCCAGAGGTCCAATAAAGGCAGAACCTAGATCTCAAAGTTCCCTTCTGACTTCACACATTCCCTTTGTGTGGTTTTCCAAACATAAAGATAACTCCTTTTGAGATTGTCCTATTAAGCTAAATCCGCACTGACCAACCCTGGTTCTGATGATTTCCCTAGATCGAGCTAGGCTCGCAAGGGCTCAAAGCATACACCGGGGAGTTGAGGGGTTCGGTTTATTTGCAAATAAAATTGCAGTAAAAGTAAATGTGTGACTAATTACTAAGTCCACACTGTCCGGCCTCTTTTTAGAGGAGTTGAGGGGATTGGTTTATTTGCAAGAAAAGTAAAATGAAAAGAAAGTAAATGTGTCACTAATTACTATGTCCGCACTGTCCAACCTCTTTTCAGAGGAGCTGAGGGGACTGGTTTATTTGCAAAAGTAAATAAATGCGAAATTGAAAGATTGAAGATTGAAACTAACTAAGCAATTAAAAGTTACATTGAAAATTTTAAAATCTAATCTAAATATTTATTGTGTAGTGCTTAAGATTGATTGTACGATTACTTTTAGTTTTCCTTTAGATTGTAGAATTGCTAAGAAACTTGAAACAAAAGACAACCACAACACAATCAAACCACAACACTGACCCCCTTAGGGGGAGAATAAAACTAGGCACTGTGTAGCCTGCTTTTATGTGATGTCCCGTTCCCAAGAGTA
Source organism: Picea engelmannii (assembly GCA_009831015.1). Classification (NCBI taxonomy): domain Eukaryota; kingdom Viridiplantae; phylum Streptophyta; class Pinopsida; order Pinales; family Pinaceae; genus Picea; species Picea engelmannii. The sequence goes on along the minus strand of ML783192.1, from coordinate 585,113 downwards.
GGTCAGTAGGGAGTGACTTAGTAGTCTATATGTTCCCGTAGACTATAGTCAGGCACAAACAGGGAACAAGATGGAGAAATAAGGAGGAATTGATGGCTAAACGATGAATTAAGCCAAAATACTTAGGAAAAGTCACTTAAGCCTAGTTAATGAAGAATTATAATGAAAAGGTGCTAAAGGGGGACTTAATTAGTTAATTAATCACTTTAGGAGGAAAAACGCCTAGCTTAAGTAAGGTCAATGGTGAATTAGATTGGGAAAGGTATAAAGGGAGGAATTTGACCTAATTCCTCATTATGCATTGTTATGATTTGATGTTGAGAGTTCCCAGAGGAGGAGGAGAGATGACCTTACTGTTTTGTGGATTTTTGGAGGAAACCACCACCATTGATCGGTTTCGGTGTTGAGAGACACACCCTAGTCCATCGGAGATACTGTCCAGGTATTTCATCGTACTTTTCAGGAGTATCCATTGTAGAGTGCACAACTCAGCCAGTGAGGGCGCAAGTCAGTTTGAGGGTTTGGAGAGCTGCACGAGATCCAGATTACAGTTTCCTTCCAACCCATTTGAGATCCAGCCAGGGCGCTTCTATTCAGCCATCTATCGTCAGATTCTGACGGTGGAATCTTGCGGATCGACTCATTCAGCCATTTAGGGCGCAGCTCTTTCGGACAAACATTTGGTGTTGCATGCAGAGTATCAGAGCAGATCCGGGAAAATCCTTCCGACCCATTTCCTTATTTGGCGAGACGATCGTTTTGAGCCATATAGCAGCAGATTCCGTTGGTGGAATCCTTTGGGGCACATCTAGTGCCCCCAGGAGGTGCGCAAACCCCCCAGGGGTCCAGATCCAGTGCCTTAGAGACCAGATTCGAGATCCGACACTCACCCTTTTCAGTCTAGAGGCCAGGGCGCTTCTTTTTGAGCAGTTTCTAGTGTATTCCGACGGTTTGAACTCCCGGACGAGTTTTCCTATTGATAGCGGTTACCGTATTTCTCCGGAATCGCATATTTTCGTCGATCTATCCGTGCATGCATCAGATCTGTTATCATCTTCTGATCACGGGTATTTTTATGTTATTTGATTGTATTCCAGTACTGATCCATGAGATTCGGCTGATGTTTATATTCTATATTTCCAGTAGGCTATTGTATTTCCATGCTTGAACCGTATAATACATGATATTGGGCAGTTGATGTTCTTTACTTCTGCATGCATCCTTTATATGCTGTTTAAACCATAAATATGCAACATGCACATGCGATAACCAACATGCACATGCAATAACCCACATGCACCTGCAATAACCATCAAGATCTCAAACATACAACTGAAACACATCCAGAAACCCCTAGTGTATTAGATCTGCAAGACAAAATAATAGATCAGTAGCAAATATCTTGATCAGCGGGATCAGGGATATTTTAGTGGTATTAGAGCTTTAGTCTTGCCAGCCTGTGACTAAAGACAATGAATATAGCAGAAGAACCAGATGGTCGTGAGCACGCAGGTGACGAATATGTCACTTATAACAGGCGCAGGGAAAGAAGGGATAGGCCTAACTTTCCTCCCTTCTCTCCCAGTTCAGAGGAAGAGGAAGAGGCACACAAAGAAGCAGAGAGAAGAGCAGAGCGCGAGGCCGAGCGCGAAGTAGAGAGGAGGCTAGGTGACGGATATGAGTGACCAGAGGGCAATGGCAAGGGCCATGTGGATCCAGATGTAGCCTTCATGCAGGTTATCAGTGATATGCTAGCTAGTCAACGGACCATGTTTCAATCTTTGGCTTAGGTAGCGGATAGACTGGCGATGGTAGACATTCCGGGCAGACAAGCCCTACATGCAGCACAGGGGAACTCAGGGGCAGGCAATAGACCCCAGTCACCCACTCACACATACACCTCTGCGAGTAGGATTCCAGGTCAGTTGTTTCCCAGTTTCCGGAGGGCACCCCCGGTAGTAGCACAAATACCGATAGCACAGAGACCGCCTACTCATGCAGAGGACATTGTTGAGTATCAGATAGAGTATGCAGCATTGGGCCATGACTTCCATCATGATATGACCTTAGTCGAGTATTGTGGACTCAGACTCAAGAACCGCCCCAGAGAGTCAGAGGGGAGGACCACAGCAGCAGCAGCAACAGGGGCATAACATTGACTTCATTCGAAAAGTTGGTAAGCTCACCATACCTTCTTTTGACGGATTGTCCAAATGCACTGCCAGAGCTTGGGTACAGAAACTAGACACCTACTACAAGCTCAACCAGATGACCGAGTCAAAAGCCATCAGTTTCGCCACCCTACACTTGGAGGGTGAGGCACACGAGTGGTGGTATCACGGATTGGTGACATTGGGTCACAATCGCATCACCTCCTACAAAGAGACTCATGGATAGATTTGATAGGAGGGATCCAGAGATCCATTTTAGAGATCTAGCCCAGTTGAGACAAATTGGCACATCAGAGGCATTCATCTCAGAGTTTCAGAGGGTAGCAGTGGCAGTGACAGACATATCTGAGCCCCGATTGGTCATGCTATTCATAGAAGGGCTCACAAAACCCTTGAGAGGATGGGTGAAGGCCTACCGGCCTCATACCTTGCAGGATGCCATCCGGCGCACTAGAGATTTGGCGGATTCAGTGCCAAAAACTAAACCCTTCACCAAACCCTTTGTACCACAGAGAGACAAGGATCAAAAGAATCCTCTAAGGGAATGGAAGGGCAAGCCCAAGTTGGATGATGATACGCGACTGGAGTTGACGAGGAAGAAGCTTTGCTTCTCTTGCAGATACCCTTGGGTCCCCGGGCATAGATGCATGGGGAAGGGACAGATGCACTATATTGAAGTGGAATCAGGCAGTGAGGGGGAGGATGAGGATATTCAGGCACCGATAGACAGTGATTCAGAGACTGAGACCACTCATGAGCCAGAGCAGCAGTCGAAGAAACCTCGGATACCGGCAAGGGCACAGCTCCAGGAGGAGGCAAAACCTCGTAGAGAGGTGAAAGGGGGAACCATAGCCACCCTTTCAGGAGTACCCAGGTACAACACTCTTAGGCTCAAGGGCCTTGTACAAGGGCAACGCGTGATAGCTTTAGTTGATGGTGGGGCCACCCACAACTTCATAGATGCATCCTTAGTAGCCAGGAGGGGGTTACGCACAGAGGAGTTTGAGGGATTCCATGTGGCAGTGGCTGATGGATACACGATGACATGCTTGGACATGATCCCTGACCTAGAGGTCAAACTAGGCAACTACATCCTGACTAACACATTCTATGTAGTTGACCTATCAGATACTGATGCCGTGTTAGGGGTACAATGGTTATATTCATTGGGGGAGATTGGGTTCAACTATCAGACATTGACCATGAGCTTTAGAGATGCCAGTGGATCGAGAGTTGTGCTGAGAGGCATGTCTACAGGGGCACCTCGAGCAGTATTGACAAAGAGGATGGAGCGGATCTTTCATCACGGTGATGTGGCTTACGCAGCAGAATGTTTGATCACCACGCGAAAGGACTCAGAGGGTAGGGAGCAGTACCATCCATAGATCAGAGAGCTTCTGGGATGTTATGAGCCAGTATTTGGGTCGATACCACTAGGGAGATCACCAGACAGGGGTTTTGAGCACATGATTGAGTTAGAGGCAAGGGCTACACCGGTGATTACAACACCCTATAGGCACCCCAAGAAATTTAAGGATGAAATTGAGAAAGCAATCAAATAATTGCTTGCTATGGGGCACATCAGGCCCAACATGAGTCCTTTTGCATCTTCAGTCATCCTGGTACTGAAGAAGGATGGCACGTTACGGATGTGCATCGATTACAGAGCGCTCAACAAGAAAACGATCAAGAATCGTTACCCCATTCCACGCATAGATGAGCTGATGGATGAGTTACATGGGGCAGTCTTCTTCACTAAGATTGATCTACGCTCATGATACCATTAGATCAACATCAGGGAGCAAGACATTGAGAAGACAACGTTTCGATGCCATTTCAGACACTTTGAGTTCTTGGTCATGCCGTTTGGACTGACCAATGCACCAACCACTTTCCAGTCTTGCATGAACCATATCTTTAGAGGACAGTTGAGGAAGTACCTTCTGGTATTTTTCGACGATATATTGATCTACAGCAAGACATGGGATGAACATTTAGCACATTTGGGGAAGGTCTTGGATATTATACAGGCACAGTGTTTATATGCCAAGGAATCCAAATGTGAATTTGGCATGAGGGAACTATTGTACTTGGGTCATATCATTAGTGGGCAGGGAGTACAGGTTCACCAGGAAAAGATCAGGGCCATTGTGGATTGGCTAATGCCTAAGAATCTCACGGAGCTGAGAGGATTCTTTGGGTTATGTAGTTACTACAGGCGGTTCGTCAAGGGTTTTTCACAGTTGGGAGCACCACTCACAGACTTGACCAAGAAGGGTGCTTTTCATTGGACAGAGGAGTCACAACAGACATTCAACAAAATGAAGGAGGTTATGAGCACATGCCCTGTTTTAGCCCTTCCAGACTTTTTGCAGCTGTTTGTCTTAGAGTGCGACGCATCAGGGGTGGGGATTGGAGCAGTTTTGATGCAGGGCGGCCACCCCATTGTGTTTGAGAGCAGAAAGCTCAACGAGACGAAGAGACTCTATCCTATTTACGACAAGGAGATGCTAGCGATCATGCATGCCTTAACCAAATTCAGGCAGTATCTGGTTGGTAGCAGGTTTGTAGTGAAGACTGATCATAACAGTCTCAAGTATTTCCTTGATCAGAAAGACCTCAGTGAGAGGTAGCAGAAGTGGGTCTCAAAGATTCAAGCTTTTGACTTTGACATTGAGTATGTCAAGGGAAAAAGGAATATCGTAGCAGATGCCTTGTCCAGGAGGCCAACAGGATGTTCGATGATGGACATTTGTACCGATTGGAAAGCTCATTTGTTGGTGGAATACTCCAAAAACAAATTTGCTTGTGAGGTGATGGACGGACAAGTGATTGATGATAGATACCGGGTTCTTGATGACGTCATTTTCTACAAGGACTGGATCTACTTAGTTCCAGAATCCACCCTGAAGGGGAAAATTCTGATGTCATGATTCGCCTACAACAGGGCATCATGGGTACTTCAAAACATATAGGCAGACCAGGGAGAGATTCTCATGGAAGGGTCTCAAGGATGATGTGCTGAAACACATACGAGAGTGCACGACTTGTCAGCAGAACAAGTCCAAGCAGACACATCCCGCAGGGCTACTACAACCTTTACCCATTCCAGAGTAGAAATGGGAGAGCATTTCCATGGATTTCATTACAGGCCTCCCTAGGGTGCAGGGCAAGGACTGTATATTTGTGGTGGTCAACAGACTGACCAAATTTGCACATTTCTTCGCCATACCCACAGACTACAAGGCCAGGCCATACAGGTAGCAGAGTTGTTCTTCAGGGAGGTATTCCAGTTGCACAGGTTACCCAGGAAGATAGTCAGTGATAGGGATGGGTGCTTCATCAACGCATTTTGGCAGGAGCTTTTCAGATTGATAGGCACAAAGCTAGCCACGAGTACCAGCTACCACCCACAGACAGATGGGCAGACAGAGATCATCAACAAATGGGTGGAAGGGTATCTGGGGAACTATGTGGGGGGGCAACAACGCACTTGGGTGAGATGGTTACATATGGGTGAGTATAGCTACAACACAACTTACCATATGTCTATCAGGGTGTCACCGTTCAAGGCATTGTATGGATACGATGCACCCTCCTTTATAGAGACTGTGTTTGGGGACAACAGGGTCCCGGGGGCCAAGGATTGGGTGGAGGAGAGTCAGAGGATTCTTCAATCAGTAAGGGAGAACTTGCAGTCAGCTCAGAATCAACAGAAGATATATGCAGATCGACACAGAGTTGAGCACAGTTTTGAGGTAGGGGATTTGGTTTTTCTGTGATTACAGCGATATCGACAATCCTCCTTGAAGAGGAGCGGAGCAGAGAAGCTGAAGCCGAAGTTCTACGGGCCATACAGAGTCATTAGGAGGATAGGCGAGGTGGCATACGAGCTAGAGCTACCGGAAGGTAGCAAGATTCATAACGTCTTTCACATCTCTTGCCTTAAAAAGGCTGTGGGACAACAGGTTAGCATTTCAGAGGAGTTGCCACCCTTGGATGAGGAGGGTCAGTTGGATCTAGTGCCAGAGGAGGTACTAGAGCAGAGAGAGCGCAGATTGAGGAGCAAGATCATCAGAGAGTGCTTGGTTAGATGGAGGGGTCTACCAGTGGAGGATGCCACATGGGAGGAAGAGCATATCTTACAGCACCCAGGATTGATGTTGCTTGAGGACAAGCAATCTCGGGAAGGAAGGACTGTGATGTCCTGTTTCCAAGAGTAGGCCAACAGGGAGTGACTTAGTAGTCTATATGTTCCCGTAGACTAAAGTCAGGCACAAATAGGGAACAAGAGGGAGAAATAAGGAGGAATTGATGGCTAAACGATGAATTAAGCCAAAATACTTAGGAAAAGTCACTTAAGCCTAAGTCAACGAAGAATTAGAATGAAAAGGTGCTAAAGGGGGACTTAATTAATTAATTAATCATTTTAGGAGGAAAAACACCTAGCTTAAGTGAGGTCAATGGTGAATTAGATTGAGAAAGGTATAAAGGGAGGAATTTGACCTAATTCCTCATTATGCATTGTTATGATTTGATGTTGAGAGTTCCCAGAGGAGGAGGAGAGACGACTTTACTGTTTTGTGGATTTCTAGAGGAAACCACCACCATTGATCGGTTTTGGTGTTGAGAGACACACCCTAGCCCATCGGAGATACCGTCCAGGTATTTCACCGTACTTTTCAGGATTATCCATTGCAGAGTGCGCAACTCAGCCAGTGAGGGCACAAGTCAGTTTGAGGGTTTGGAGAGCTGCACGAGATCCGTATCCAGATTGCAGTTTCCTTCCAACCCATTTGAGATCCAGCCAAGGTGCTTCTATTCAGCCATCTATCGTCATATTCTGACGGTGGAATCTTGTGGATTGACTCATTCAACCATTTAGGGCGTAGCTCTTCCGGACAAACATTTGGTGTTGCATGCAGAGTATCAGAACAAATTCGGGCAAATCCTTCCGACCCATTTCCTTATTTGGCGAGGCGATCGTTTTGAGCCATATAGCAGCAGATTCCGTTGGTGGAATCCTTTGGGGCGCATCCAGTGCCCCCAGGAGGTGCGCAAACCCCCCAGGGGTCCAGATCCAGTGCCTTAGAGACCAGATTCGAGATCCGACACTCACCCTTTTCAGTCTAGAGGCCAGGGCGCTTCTTTTGGAGCAGTTTTCAGCGTATTTCGACGGTCTGAACTCCCGGACGAGTTTTCCAGCTGGTAGTGGTTACCGTATTTCTCCGGAATCGCATATTTTCGCCAATCTATCCGTGCATGCATCAGATTTGCTATCATCTTCTGATCATGGGTATTTTTATGTTATTTGATTGTATTCCAGTACTGATCCACGAGATCCGACTGACGTTTATATTCTATATTTCCAGTAGGCTATTGTATTTCCATGCTTGAATTGTATAATACATGATATTGGGCAGTTGATGTTCTTTACTTCTGCATGCATCCTTTATATGCTGTTTAAACCATAAATATGCAACATGCACATGGAATAACCCACATGCACCTGCAATAACCATCAAGATCTCAAACATACAACTGAAACGCATCCAGAAACCCCTAGTGTATCAGATCTGCAAGACAAAATAATAGATCAGTAGCAAATATCTTGATCAGCGGGATCAAGGATATTTCATTTTATTACTTTTTTTTACAATGAACTTTTCTCTCTTTTCTTTTTTGGAAAGACTTATGATCCTTATAGGTATGGATACCAAGGTTTGAATGAAAGAGGTTTATTTCTTGGAGAGGTAGGAAGCTCCCGGAGGTTCCAAATGCTTCAATTCTGCCCAAAATGGACAGAGTCTCCCCTCGGCTGTCCAATGATCTGCAAAAAACAGCAAGTAAAACACCCCAAAAGATGCCCAAAATGACTTTGGGACAGCTTAGGGGGTAAATCAAATCTCATAGAAAAAATTGCTAAGTAAAACAAGCTAACTAGCAACCTAACATGCTACAAAATTTTGGATTTTTTGAGAATTTATAGAATATCTAGGACAGCAAAGAAAAGCACTTTGATTTTCCAAATATTTAAAATGAAATTGCTCAAAACTCAACTACACTTTAGCCCTTAAAAATCTGACTTAAAAGCTTGCTAAAAGGTAGAGTTAAATGCTAAGTCTATTCTTTCAAAAGATCAAACTTCGACAAACTAGATAGACTTAGTTTATGTAAACATGCAAAGCTATATATAAAAAAGTCTGAAATAGATACTCAAATCAGAAATCTTTGCATGCAAGTTATAGTAACCAGAAATTTATTTGATTTAAAGAGAAGGAGAAGAAAAAAAACTTGAGTTGCCTGGAACCCTTGGGCAATGGGGTCTTCAAGTGGATGGAAGAGGGAGTTATGTCTTTCTTGGTGCTTGAAGCAATGAAGGATACAAGCTTGATCCACCACTTCTTCAAGACTATGACATCATGCGAACTAATAGATACCTTGCAGCACAAAATGTTAGGATTATGGTGGCACCTACAAAAAAGACTCAAAGGGGCATGTTAGTTAACCAAAACAAAACATGCACATTATAATCTTTTAAATAAGTACTCAATAGAATCATAGGAAGCAAACCAACTTACTTAATTCTATCCTATGGGATGATAACACCCTTCCAAAGGCCTATCTAACAATTGAATATGCAAGAAACAAGAACCACATTACCTCATTTGATCAAATCACATGACAATACATCCACAAAGTAGCTCCATACACTTTCTTGACCTCCAAAGTCTTTTATTCCAAAATGATATTACAATATTACAACAATACAAGCTTCTCCCAATCCATCGTCCAAAAGGAGGAGGGTCGACTTGTTTATGTAGGAGAGAGGGCACATTTCCCAAGGAGGGAGGGAGGGTGCACATCCCAAAGCTCACATGACAAATGGATGTATGGGATCGAGCCACATCTCACACAAGGTGAGCTAACTCGCCATTTGTGAAGATAGAGAGTGTGAGAGGGTGTCAAATAGCCAAGGGAAGGTGGTGACCCTCCTTGGGATTAGCAACCTTCATCCTAATGCACCACCTCTCTAAGCTTGTGCACACTTGCTCTTGGGATCTCCATCGAGTGGAGAGAACTCTCCACTTAACTCACTCAAACTCATCCTCAACTGCCACTAAGTCATAGTGAAGTGAGAGAGAGACTGTTAACTAAAAACATGTTGGAAACATGTTTCCACAAAAATAACATTGCTGATTTTTGTGTTTAATTTGTCATTTATTTACCTTTTTCGACAAAAAATCACTTTTTCTTTAGTAAAACTCAATATTTTCCCTCGAAAAGGTGGTACTTAGGTAAAATGGGTATTCTGGACGTGAAAACGAATACCCACAAGGCATATAATGCCTCATAGTTCTTATTTTTTAACTTATTGACCAATTACAATTAAAAAACTTGTTTTGTGGGAAATTTTTATTGACTCAAAACATTATAAAATTCTAAGGGGGACTTAGTGCAATTTCCATATTGCTCAATATAGATGACCTAGCATGGTAATATGAACATTTAGACACTAGACTTAGATTTTCCATGCCAAGGCCTAACCACCAACACATACTCCAACTTTGGAGGTATTTGAGTGAAAAAACTTAGGAATTATAACTCGCCTAAGAATAAATTCTCAAGCAAGAAGTACTTAACAAGTGAAAAAAATACTCTAGAATACGTACTCATGATCAAGTCTTAGGTGGCCAAGCCTTTTTACAACATCATCATGCTAATCTCATCTTCTTACAATGCTCCATAGGGGATGGAAATGTGAAAAAAAAAGGTGGTCAATTTGACTGGCTAGACTTTTGAATTCTGAATTTTGAGCAATCGTTTGCTCAATCTTTGGCGGCTCAATTGCAAGTCCATCCTAGTGCAACTTGGTGGACAACTCTAGGCAAAAAGACTAAAGATGAAGGAAATATTAGGACGGGTATTTGAGAAGTTTGATTAGGGTTTATGCAGCCCTAATGGCTGTAGATGAAGATTTATAACAACAGCCAACAATACCCCTTTAGAGGGGACCCCCTAATGGCTAAGAGTTGCGCTAGGCACAAGGAGCAAAACCCAAATTGCAGAAAATTGAAATGGTCAAAAATCACGTTTCCCAATGCGCTATTTTATTTCTCCAATGCAAAACTGTAAATGATTAGTGCCTTAACTATTGGGTTATAGAGTCAAAGAATAAGTTATCTAGACTACTTCCTTGGGGGTGTAAACCCTCTTACTCCCCAAGGCAAGTAAAGCTAACTATAAAAGTGCTAGAAGGGTGTAAGCCCCTTTACTAATCCTAGCACTTCTTTAAGTAACAAATTATTTCCAAGACAAATATTGATGAGCTTAGTGGGGTTGTATGCACTTATACTCCCAAGAAGTTCAACTAGTTAACCTTGCAACCAAGAAAAAAAGACAATAACAAGATAAAACCCTTCAACTAGAGCAAGAATCAACAAGATAAACTTTCACTTTGCCAAGAGTTATCCATCAATATGAAAGAGAAACACTCCACAAGGGGTAGCACACCACTTCCTTCCACCAATAGCAAAGTAAACCATGACAAATGCAAAAGGGAGAGAAAATCCCCAAGGGTAGCAAAAATTTCAGCCAAGTACTTCTCACAATGGGAGAGTTATGTTATGAAATGAGATTGATATGATCTCTATTTATACAAAATGTCTAAAACATAGTTTGTTCACTTAATTATGGTAAAACATAAGATAAGGGGTCAACAACCTTTATCTTACCCCTTAAACCAAAATACAATATTTAATTTTCACTTTTTTCACATTAGAAACCCTAAAATAAGATGACATCACCCCTTTAGGGAGACGTTTTGACACTTATAGCATGTTGTTGGAGCTAGGTAAGCATTGTTATCGCACGGTTTGTAGGAGGGGTTTAAGTAGCTTGAGTCAAGGCTTAAAACCGGCGTAACAGGAGCTTCCCCACCCACTGTCACCTCGATGGGGAGCTCTTTCTATTTAGGATGGCTAGTCCAAGGGAGACGTCCCTATGTAACCTGGGTTTCCAAAGGGGTAAAGGTATAATGGATCAAAGTGATAGATTCCCTTTACAGATTACTGCCAATAGAGATAGTCAAAGAAGATATTGTTCCACTGGATGGCACCTGTTTGCGAGACAAGACAGATAAAACTAGAATATGTGCTGCAGTGGGTTAGTACTTCATATTATCAATGACTATCCTCAAATATACATATGAGCAATGATTAGATATAATTATTGACGAAGTCAATGATTATTAAACAAAGATAAATAGCTTATATCACTTCTTCAATAAGTACACCAAGAGATAAGAGCATTCAATGTGCAAAA
>ML783192.1:557740-568053 GCA_009831015.1 Picea engelmannii | reverse complement strand
ATCGTCCGCTCCCACCATATTATCATTTTACATCTTATCTCCCATACATCCATCCCATTCCCCTAGTCCGGGCATTAGGATGACCTATTTGAGGGGTTACACTTTGTCCTGTGGGAAGAAGGGGCTAAAGGCCCAGGAGGTAAAAGCAGTTGGTAAAAGGTAAAGCCATAGGAAATAAAACCTAGAGATGCCTCGCCCAGGGATCCTCGAGAAGGCAATAAAAGGCCTCTCGATAAGAAACAAAAGGGACCCGAAAAAAAATAATAAAACAAGACCTAACCAAGAGGATGGAAGGTCTCATCACGAGCTGGCCCATTATGTTCATAGGTATCTAGCAGTATGACATTGCCATTATCTGGTCACCACGCTAGGGAAATGACCCTTGGTTGCATGGCCAAGGGAAAGGGGGTCTCATCACGAGCCGGCCTTATCATTTCTGCGAAAATACTAGTGGGTAACACTGTCAGCTCTGGTCACCACGCCAAGGCAATGTCTTCTGGTCAGATCTTGAAGCAAAAAGAAAGAAAAAAGCATGGTCAGATCTTGAAGCAAAAAGAAAGAAAAAAGCAATAAATAAAGGCAATAAAGGGGCTTGGAAAAAACTGCATCCATGACAGGTACAACTCGCCTCCTACAAAGGCACCCATGGATAATACCTGCCCCTGGTCTTCACTATGTCTGGACATCCTTAGACCATATCACCTCGTATTACATGGCTTGAATAATGTCCTTTGGAAACTTTCCTCTTCTTATGCGTGCTGGCCCAATAGGTTACCTTGTCCTTTTCTTCAGCTTTGTATAGTAGATCAGTGTAATATCTTTGAGCTATTAGAGGATATGCTAGGGGTCTTATGCATGTATTTGATAAAATTAATGATGAAATATGATTGACATTGCTATGATCCCGAGAACTGATGAGCCCATGGAGGGCAAAGTTTTTGATGTGCAAGACCATGCTCGACGGACAGGTACCAATGGACCGGTACACATGGGGAGATGATTAGCTCGGACCTCCATGGGGCTGAAGAGCCCATTAGCTGGTTGTTGGGATGGCAGAGACAGGACAGTGTTATGATGAGCCTTTGCACATGAAGAAAAGAAGGACATTCCACCCAGGACACTTTGGCTGAGCCCGACCTAGGGGGGATGACCCACTTCAGATGGAACGTTTTCCTCTTGATGGACAGGACGTCACCCAGGAGATCTGGACGTCACCTTGAGCGTGTGGCAGTTTGATGGGTTACTGGCACGTGTGGCAGCTTGGAGGAGCCCTAAAAGGGCTAACGTCTAACTTCTGGATGCTAGACATGCCCAAAAAGGGCCAACGTCTCCCTCAAAAGGGCTTGACGTCCCACCTTTTGCTCATTTTGTGTCTTTTATTTAGCAGTTAATGTAAAAACAGTGTAAATTTTGTAGTTAGCCTTGTCGACTGTTTTAATGACCTATTTTGTAAATTAAAGGACATGGAATGATATGTATTGAGGATGTTTTTCCCTCATTTGGAATAACACAACTCACTCTCTTGTGAGATACTATTTCTTGCGCCCTACTTGGGTATTTTTGGTGTTTTAAAGTGAGGCGCTACTCTTGGAGGAGGATTTCTCTTGGCATTTATGGCATTTCTCTCATGGAAGGTTTACAACTAGGGTTTGCATGTGCTTTCCTTCATGATATGTAAGTGTTTTTCCTGCAAAACTTCTTGATTGAATGGTTGTAGGTTAGTATTCTTGCATTTGCTTATAAATTGCTGATTTTAAAACCCTAGGTAGCAAGCACACAAGTAGGTCATTGCTACATGTCCCCTTGTAGAGAAATAAGTTTTCAACCATTGAAAGAAGAAGATATAGCCTAGCCGTTGCTACACTTTTCTTTCTTTTTTTTGAGCTAGCATTGAAGTTATAGGTTGAAAAGAGGAGACGTCCTAGGCCTAGTTGGACTACACCTAGGGTTTCACCTTCTAGGGTTTGAAGGCCTTGCCTTTGCAACACCTTCTCCCTTAAATTTATACTTTGAGCTAGCCGTTTTGCCAAGTGTATTTAGAGAAGGAGGAAAGAGCACGAGGCCTTGCTTAAGCAACACCAGAGTGAGCCTCTTTCCCCTAGGGTTTTGATTCTAGGGCCCTGCCATTGCAGCACCATAGAACCCTACCTTCCAGTCTCTAAGTTTTAATCCTCTCGAGACTTTGTGCCCTTGCTTTTGACTCCATTTACCCTAAGGCACTGGTAATATCTCCAACGTTGAGTCTTTAGTGTACAAAACCATCTTTTAAACTTTAATTTCTGAAACCCTAACTAACCCTAAAACTGCTAACCTAGGCTGGCGTCATAGTTGACACAACAACCTTTTGACTAATAATAAGCAATTAAATGATGACGTCAAGCATTTACTGAACAAATTGTTGATTTGATATACTGTAGGCTTGGTCATTTTGGTAGATATTGATGAATTGGTGATCTTTCATAGGCTAATTAGCAGAACGTTGACTTCATCTTATCTATTACATTGCTTATTGAATGAAATTAGATAGTTAAAGAAGTATTAACCCTTTGAGTTATAGCCTGCAAATATACATATTGTCTTGTTGTTATCTTGTTCCGGGCAGGTGTTTTCAACAGGGCTTACACTTCTTTTATTGGCTGATTAGCCGGACTATCTGATATTGGTGGTAACCTGCGAGGAGGGAAATCTTAACACTTGACCTTATATCCTTTGCCTCTTCAAACCCCAGGTTACCGGGGACGCCTCCCCTGGGCTAACCTCCCTAAACAGAAAGAACCTCCCCATCGAGGTGACATTGGGTGGGGAAGGTTCCTGTTATGCCAGTTTGTCCTCTATCCTATAGCCTGTGACCTAAAATACAAACTGCGCGATAACAATGCTCATGATTTGACCACGAGATAGCCTGTGTGGCTATGGTGATGCTACTTGTTGAATGGTCTGTTTGTGCTCAAGACTATTGCCTTTAATACCTCCCCAGCTAGGAGGGAGTGTTGATACTATGGTAGCTGCGGGAGGTATTAACCTCTACATATAAGCCCTGACGAGACTAGAATATTCTGGGAAGCAAGAGAAACCCTAAAACGTTGGATAATAACCCTAGGAGACAAGTCGGCTCAAGATAATATTTATTATTGAGTTATTAGCCTCCAGGAAGAGAAGTCAACCCAATTAGGTGACTTGGAATAGTATAAATAGAGGGCGCTAGAGCTCATTTGTACACACTCTCTCTCACAACTGCATAAGACCAGTGGTGCACAAGTTTGGAGAGAAGTTGCAGCTGCAGCTGTTGCAACTGGCATTTTCAGTTTTGGCTTTGGACTTTCTCTTGGTTATGGTTTGGACTTTCTTCTTGGTACGCTAGCTCTGGAGAGAGGTACGCTTCCTTGATTGGCTATTTGTTCTAGGGTTTGCTTCCAGAATTATTCTCTCTGTCAAGGTTAAGGTGCTCGGGGGTGGCATTTGTGCCTATGGTTGGTTACAATATTGAGATATTGTCTATGGTGAAAAGAGCACACATATTATTCTAACATGTTTCACGCCTCAAATGTTGGTCATGTAAACTTATTCTCCTTTCTCATTGCTGATTGTGATTGCACTAGTGTTATTGGAACCGTCTGGAACTGGCCGGTCCGACCGGTTTTGGGGAAAAACTGGTTCTAATCGCCCTCCCAAACCAGTCTGTTCTGTACATATTTCGTACAGAGCGTCATTGCAAGATACCAGATATAATAAATATGCAGAACATAAATAAAATGCTAGAAATGGCAGAATAATAGTAATATATCCAGCATAATCTCCACAATAACACATAAATGATATAAGAACAACAATAGAAATAACACTTTGATTTAGAAAGCAATGTTCACAGGCCTCTTCGAGGGGGCAACCTCCAATCGAGCAACACTTTGTTACAATAATCTCCAAGCTAGGGTTTTCATACCCTCGACCCTTATTTATACTAAATATGTCTATCAAGAGAAGCATCTAGAGGAAGATCCTTCTAGAAGCGGAAGCTTTTATTAGGTCTTCTTACATCCGCCTTATTCTATTTTATTGAAAGGCCTTATTAATATTGACCTTTATTACATCCGAATATATTGATCTACCTATATGCGGGTTAGGACCCTAACATGTCCGCCCCCTTAAAAACAACCTTGTCCTCAAGGCTTGAGATGTGGAAACTGCTGCAGAATGGTAGCTGGTTCCCAAGTGGCATCTGCTGGAGTCGTATCTTTCCACTGGACTAGCACTTCCTTGATGGTTCTCTGACGCAGGCGACGCTCACGCTTGTCCAAAACTGCTTTTGGTTGTGGCCAAATGGATCCTTCTTCAGCTAACTCGGGAAGGTTGGTTTGAATTTGGCACCTAGTTCCAATCACCTTCTTTAAGCATGAAATATGAAAAACTGGATGTAGCTTCGACTGACTGGGTAGAGCTAACTGATATGCGACTTGTCCCACACGCTTGAGAACTGTATAAGGACCATAAAATTTGGGCGCTAGCTTCTGACAATGCTCGGCCTTGAGGGAAGTTTGCTTGTATGGTTGCAGTCGTAGAAACACCTGATCCCCTTCTGCAAATTGACGTTCAGAGCGACCTTGATCTGCTTGTTGCTTCATGCGATTCTGTGGCATGACCAAGTTCTCTTTAAGGGTACGAAGAATATCCTCTCGAACTGTAAGTGTTTGGTCAACCGCCTGGACCTTCGAGGTACCTGGTAAGTATGAGAGAACTGAAGGTGGCTTCTGTCCATATACCGCTTCAAAAGGAGTCATGCGAGTAGCTGTTTGGTAGGAAGTGTTGTACCACCATTTAGCTAGGGGTAGCCATTGAGCCCACTGATGTTGTTTTTCAGAGGCAAAACACCTCAGATATGTTTCCAAACACTTGTTGACAACTTTCGTTTGACCATCACTCTGGGGATGATAAGCTGTGCTGAGATGCAATTGGGTGCCATGTAGCTTAAATAGTTCTTGCCAAAAATTGCTTGTGAAAGTTGGGTCACGATCAAAAACAATAGTGTGGCATGCCATGAAGCTTGAAGACCTGGTCCATGAAAAATTGAGCCACCGTGGATGCAGTAAATGGGTGTTGAAGAGCGCAGAAATGAGAATACTTGGAAAGGCGATCCACAACCACCATTATGACTGATTTATTCTCTGATTTGGGTAAGCCGATAATAAAGTCCATAGAGATATCCTTCCAAATAGCAAGTGGAATCGGAAGCGGTTGTAGTGTACCCAGAGATTTGACTGTTTCTCCCTTGTTGCGTTGACACACCTCACATTCAGCGACAAAATTACGGATGTCCTGTTTCATACCGTCCCAGAAAAAAGAGCATTTGACCCTGTCATATGTTTTGGTGAACCCTGAGTGCCCCGCTGTGGGTGTAGCATGAAGCTCAGAAAGTACCGTGGATTTAAGCTTTGATTGTTTACTTAAATACAAACGGCCTTTGTATCGAAGCTCATCCTGGAGCCAAGAGTACCCTGGGGGAGCCGGAGCCTTGGTCTGCAATTGCTGGATTAGATGCGAACTTTTGGGATCTTGAAGCCATTCCTGGCGCAAAGCTTGGAGCCAATCGGGTACAATGAAGGAAAGGGAAAAAAAAGATCCTTCTTCTTCATATTTTCGGGACAGTGCATCCGCCACTACATTGTCTTTGCCCTTCCTGTAAATGATCTCATAATCATAACGAAAGAGCTTAGTCACCCATTTTTGTTGCTCCTGGGAGGAAATGCGTTGTTCCAGAAAGTACTTGAGGCTTTGATGGTCGGTCTTAATTTGGAAGCGTTGTCCCAAGAGATAAGGGCGCCACAGATCAACGGCATGCAGAATAGCCAACATTTCCTTTTCATAAATGGGTTTGCCCAGATTCCTTTCAGACAGTTGCTTGCTGGTGAAGGCCAAAGGTCGACCCTCTTGCATAAGGACAACCCCGATTCCTTTCCCTGAGGCATCACATTCCAACACAAAGGTCTTTGTGAAATCAGGAAGGGCCAGAACCGGAGTGGTGCACATGGCCGTCTTCAAGGTTTGAAAAGCTTGAGCTGTGGCTGGAGTCCAAGTGAAAGAGTTCTTTTTGAGGAGAGCAGTGAGAGGTGCTGCAATCTTTCCGTAGTTTTTAACAAACTTGCGATAATACCCTGTTAAGCCTAGAAATCCATGCAAGCTTTTGAGAGTCTTTGGGTGCGGCCAGTCTTGCATAGCTTCAATCTTTTTCGGATCCACCCTGACGCCATCCTTGCCAACCAGATGACCCAAATATTCTACTTCTGAGGCACCAAAAGCACATTTAGACTGTTTTAGGAAAAGTTGGTGCTGGGAGAGGAAATGGAGAACTTGATCCACATGAGTAAGATTGGTCTGTCCAGGTTTTGCTATAGATAAGGATATCATCAAAGAAAACTAAGACAAAATGATGGAGAAAGGGACGGAAGACATGATTCATGAGGCTTTGGAAGGTGGAGGGGGCATTACACAAGCCAAAGGGCATGACCAAAAATTCATAGTGGCCCTCATGAGTGCGAAAGGCCGTCTTGGGAATGTCTGCCTCTTTCATACATATCTGGTGATAGCCCGAGTGAAGATCAAGTATAGTAAAGAATTGGGCGCCACTCAATTCATCCAGGAGGTCATCAATGACAGGAATGAGAAAGTTGTCTTTAATGGTCAGTTTGTTGAGGGCACGGAAGTCAGGACACATTCTCCAAGAACCTTCTTTCTTCAGGACCATGACTACAGGAGAAGAGTAAGGGCTCGTACTAGGGCGGATAATGCCTGCATTAAGGAGTTCTTGGACCATTTTCTCAATTTCATTTTTTTGTGAAAAGGGGTGGCGATATGGACAGATATTGGGAGGAAGGCTTCCGGGTACAAGGGGAATTGAATGATCATGAACACCGCAGGAAGGAGGGAGTCCTTGGGGAGTGGAAAATACCATTTGATGTTTAGAAAGGAGAGCTTGGAGGTCATGCGGGGGTGTCTCTGTTGCTTGGATGGCATGGAGTTGGGCAATGACACCAGAATGACCTTTTTTGAGTAGCGTTTCCATGCGATGGGAACTAATGACCTCAGGTGAACTAGCAGTGATGCCTTGGAATTTATATTGGTGGCCTTCCTGGTCGAATTGCATGGTTAATGCCTTAAAATCCATGAGAATGGGACCCAAAGTTCTTAGCCAGTTGGCACCTAACACAATGTCACAACCACCCATGTCGATAGCAAACATATGGGATTTTAGGTGGTAGTCACCGATTTGGAGACGCACATTTTCATAGCGCCCTCCACATTTCATGGAACCACCATTGGCAATCATGATTTGGAAATTGTTGGCAGCATGGATGTAGTAATGAGTTTCTTGGGCAATGCGGCGATGAATAAAATTATGGGTGCTTCCACTATCAACCAGAATGATGACCTTCCGATGCTTGATATAACCGATTAACTTGAGGGTTTGGGGAGCGGAAAAGCTAGTGAGAGCATTGAGGGAAATGACGGGTTCTACTTCGGGAGGGTCTGAGGGAGGGGTTATGTCAGTGATTTCAGGTGACTCAGACACAAGGGGAGTTTCAACATCCTCTTTCGAAATATCTTCAGAGATGGCCATAAAAAGCCTTTGTTCCTTACACTTGTGGCTTGAGAAATATTTGTCATCACAATTATAACAAAGGCCTTTGAGTTGGCGTTCAGCCATTTCATCCCTGGTCAATTTTTAGATCTTTAATGGGGCGGAGGGAGTAGTGGGAGTGACGGGTTTAGGGTGAGGGATAAACGAGGGTTTTCGGTTTTGAGATGATACAACCTGTTGTGCTTCTTTAGCTCTTTTAGTAGCCTCCACCCAAGTTGAGGGTCGAGCCACGAGGACATGGGCCCAAATCTCCTCCTTGAGGCCACTGATAAAACACTCTCGAAAGAAAGCATCAGTCATGCCCTCTGTTCGAAAAGCCAGGCGCTCAAAGGCAGCTATGAAGTCTTCTACTGTTCCGGATTGTTTCAACTTTGTTAAACGGCCCAAATGGTTGGTGTTCGTGTCAAAGTGTTCATAAAGCTCCGTCACAAATTGGGTCCAAGCAATATACCCTTGACGAGAATTTTTTCTCCATTGCCACCATTGCCAACGTTCTTGATCTAGATGGAGAATACCATATCGGAGTTT
This sequence comes from Picea engelmannii, assembly GCA_009831015.1. Lineage (NCBI taxonomy): Eukaryota > Viridiplantae > Streptophyta > Pinopsida > Pinales > Pinaceae > Picea > Picea engelmannii. The sequence continues at coordinate 559,895 of ML783192.1, read as the reverse complement.
GGCCAAGTCATTTGTGATGCCGTATAAAGAGAAATAATGTTCCATTTGTGTTACCCAAACAGTGGGGTCCGAGCCATCAAATTTGGTCACATCCACCCGTGGAAGGCGTATGTCACGTTGAAAGTGTTGGCGCTGAAAGGTATGGGAATGGGAGGAATGTTCGCCTTCAGTCTTTGGAGGTGCTTCAGAGAAATGGTCATCTGTAAGGATCTTCAGTTTGGTGCAGAGGGATGCAAAGATAGATTCAAGCTAGGTGGTCAGTTCTTGTTTGACGTCCTCCATTGAGGACTGCATGGTTGTATTTATGGTTGCATTGATGGATGAATCGATGGAGGCAACAATAGCATTGAGTTTCACTTCTTTTTGGGTCTCGAGGAAACCAGATTGCAAGGTGTTGAAGCGAGTTTCCAGATCTTGGCTACTGGTATGGGCCATGAGGATGGGTGAACTGAAAAGGGGCAGGCGGGGTCAAAAATTTATCCGAAAATTGATATGGATGATTGTGATAAGGGCGGAGAGATGAATCCAATGGAATAGGTCTCAAATAATGGTGAAAAAATTTCCCGATTTTTTTTTTTTTTTGGACACCTGTGGAGTTATACTCCGGTCTGAAGAATACTGTGGTGATGAAATCCCCAAATGCTTAACCAGAAAGAAATGTGTATTTACTTGGCAACCCGAACACAGTTGCGTGGCAATAGATCTGGTTTGTTTTAATTTGTTTATGTTTCTGTCCCCCAAGGGTTAGGTATTCAAGGGTTCTACAGACAAGGGTTTGCCCTGTGCTATAGCTCTCTGATATACGTGCGGGGTCCAACAGTAGTACTCGGCTCAATATCTCAGGTCACTAACTAAGGAGGATAGACCTTACCCTTAGCTGTACTACCCGACTACCCAGGTACTAGAGAGTATTTTCCCAAGTGCTGTTCTCGGTGACACTATAGCAGTCCGGCGGTCGATAGGTTTATCTAAAGAGGGCTTCATGAAATCTAGGCCGATCCGTACACAGGTGCTGTCTGATGCGCTACCACTCGAAGGGGTACCAACAGGGGTTACAAGGGTGGCCAACAGATGTGCGCTTAAGAATCACTTGTATTTCCTGCGTGTATAAATCCTTCAACCGTGGGTTTATGCGTGTAACGACAGATCTATGTGGCTTAAAGACGCCGGAATACGTCTCTACCTTGAAAAAAAAATTCCCACAATTTCTGCCAAGGAAAGTACTCTGATACCACATGCAAGATACCAGATATAATAAATATGCAGAACAAAAATAAAATGCTAGAAATGGCAGAATAATAGTAATATATCAAGCATAATCTCCACAATAACACAGAAATGATATAAGAACAACAACAGAAATAACACTTTGATTCAGAAAGCAATGTTCACAGGCCTTTTCGAGGGGGCAACCTCCATTCAAGTATCGCTCTGTTACAATAATCTCCAAGCTAGGGTTTTCATACCCTCGACCCTTATTTATACTAAATATGTCTATCAAGAGAAGCATCTAGAGGAAGATTCTTCTAGAAGCGGAAGCTTCTATTAGGTCTTCTTACATCCGCCTTATTCTATTTTATTGAAAGGCCTTATTAATACTGACCTTTATTACATCCGAATATATTGATCTACCTATGTGCGGGTTAGGACCCTAACAGTCATGGACCCACATAATTCAATTTAAAAAAAATAGCAGTTGTTTAAGAGAGGGATGACTTTGATCCCTCATCAGAGTGGGTTGTGGAGAGTTAGGTACCAACATTTGACAACGAAGACCTTTCTTGGATGGACTTGGACCCACTTCCACAGCCAGAGGTACAAATACCTTCAGGGCCAAGGGAATCAAGCCAAAATCCACTGTAGGGTCTATTCATGAGGAGGATGAGGATTCTGATGATTAGTAGTATCTAGTATCATACTATGCGCCATTTAAAGCCTTTTTGTTCAGATATGTATTGCACTCTGTAGTAGCCGAATGAATTTAACGTCAAATAATTTAATCAAACAAAACAGTAACTGCTACTTGATTTCAGAAAATTCAATAATTCCTTTTAATTGAGCACATACGCATTTTAAATTGATCAATGAATAATAAAATTTTATAACAGAATAAAACAAATACATAATTTTAAAATACCTTGGTCTGATGCTAATT
>ML783192.1:531747-543409 GCA_009831015.1 Picea engelmannii | reverse complement strand
TTCTCAGGTTCACCCCTTGGTCTTTTGGATTTGTTTTGTGCTACCTCCTCTTCCTTTTGGTATTTAAGTCTATTTTTGGAATCGATACTCACACAGGATTTGATTCCTATATTCTTACCTTCATCCCAGTACATAGGCCCACATAGATGCTTTCTCACATGGGTATACGAACCTGTGTATTTTGTATGACAATGGTGGCATATAAATTTCCCTGTTCCACCCCCTTACCCTCCAGTAAGCTTAGTGACATACTTCCACAGAGGTGTGTACTTGTCTTTGGATTTTTGGGGATCCTGACCATCACTGTCATTTTCATTGTCTCCATCCCCTTCCATTCCTTCCTCCTCTCCTTGGTATGTGCTGTCTACTTCTATTTCTTCATCACTATCATGGGTAGGCCTAGGCCTACATGAACCTCCCACCACCATCATTATAATAAAAAATAGAACCAAAATGGCACACCACATTGACATCAACATCATGAATGTTGAACCTTGGCCCTTGATAATAAGTTGCTACCTGCAATAGAATGATGGAGGAGAAATGGGAAAGAGTAGGAGAAGAAACTAGTTTACAACACATGCATTTAAAAAAAAAANAAAACAAGAAAGAAAAATGGGCACCAAGAGCCTACCTCTTTAGCTCTCCAATGTGGTTGAATATGACTATGGTAGCCTTCAATCTCCCTTCCAAGCTCTCACAAATGGTAGCCTTCAATCTCCCTTCAATCTCCTCAAGAACTAGCAAGAACCCTCTCAAGAGTCAAAACCCTCTTAGCAAAGAAATGAATGAAATGAGAAATAGAATGAGAGAAATGGGAGTGAAAGAGTGTTTTGAACTCTTAGCTAACCCTAGGCTACCTTTCCCATGAGTCATTTCTCCAAAAAAACGAAAAAAAAAAAACAAAAAAAAAATGAATTTCCTCCTCATGTGTGCGGGCTCAAGGGAGCGTTTCAGGGAGTGTTTTTTTCCCTTGGGAGTGCTCAGGGAGCATCCAGGGAGCGAACGCTCCCTCAAAAACAGGGAGCGCATATTTTAAGGAGGAATCATGCTCCCCAAAACCGCTCCCGAAAGGGGAGCGTTCAGGGAGCGCGCTCCCTGAACGCTCCCCTTCGAAGCGCAATTTGGGAGCGGGTTCGAGGGGAGGGGGGGTGCTCCCCCGCAGCCTTGATTTCAGTGGCCAGGTTTTGTCTACACATAATGATGCAACTGCATGTCTGGGTCTTCAAATTGTATCAACATATGTTAGGCTAGTAGCCATGAATATTGTAGCCTTTTCACTTCTCTGGAATATATATATATATATATATATAGAGAGAGAGAGAGAGAGAGAGAGAGAGAGAGAGAGAGAGTATTGTAGCCTTTTCACTTCTCTGGAATACACACACACACACACACAGATTGTACTTGCCGTTTCCCCACCGTATCCGGATCCTAGCTTTTCAAAAATCTGACGGATCCGTATCTGCATCTGGATCCGTCTTTGGATCCTAGTAACTTAGGAGAGAGGTGATTGAAATAGGAAGTGCAATACTTGATTAATTCTTTTATTAATCATGAATTGCATATATAAAGAAGACCTAGTGTATTGATTTCACACTTCACCCTCGTCATACACATACCCCTTTGGATGTTAACTGTGGAGAGTATTTATCGTGCACTCACCATACGAAGGGCCTTCCCCTGGTAACTCACTTATGTTGGATTACTTTCCGTTGAGTCACCTTTTCATAGCTTAGGTGCACGATTATGATGTTCTTTAAGAAGGCCCACTTTTCATTTGTTCCCTTTCGTCTTAACCCTTGGTCACATGTCTGGAATTGCTAGACCCTTTGTGTTCTCAATCTTGGACATCTTCCAAGTGACCAGATCAAGCTTTGGGTTTCATGCCTTTGATTTGGTCTCTAGTTTGTTGGAAATACCTAGGAAATACCTCATTGGGGTCTCCAACGAGCTGAAATCTATTTGGGCACTAGTTTTAGGGTGTCTACTTGGTCAAATTGCGCTTTTACCCTATTCTTGGTGTGTGCCGTCTATCATGGATTTTCCTTACCATACTGCCTCTGTCTCTCACGAGTCACAGCCCATGGATCAGAGGGTGTTTTCCCAAACTTCTTGTAGTATACGGTATACCTGCGGTTTTCTGGTCAAAACTTGTGGATCAGTTTGTATGGAAAAACCACCTTGTCCAACAGCTAGCCCAACTTTTTTCTACACTTTTAGGTTGTTTAAGTGATCTCTTAGGCCTCTGTTAAAGGTTCACAATCTTTTTGTCTAATCCCCCAAGATTTCACAGCCAGCCCCCCTCATCCTCAGATATTCGTTGGATGACATCATTAGGTACTGCATTGGTCCCCTAGTGGTGATCAATGACTCAGTTAGGGAGCCATCCTCTCTCTCTCTCTCTCTCTCTGTTCTCATTCTGCTTCTTGCTCCAATATGCTTGACATGTTTTTGTTCTTGTGTTTCTCTTGACTTCTTAGCTCTTTCTTTTCTTTTAGTAGAGTAATGATAGAAGTTGCTTTTGCACTCCCATTGTTTATCCACATTGGTTATGCTTTTGAGCCCCATTGACCAACTTTGTCGTTACCTGTTGCGCATTAAAAAATTATCTTGTCTTAGCTTTTCTTTTTCTTATGTCTGTACTTTGAAGAATTAGCATTGGATTGTGATCTAGCTCTCTTTCTGTCATTCATCACACACTTGGATTGTGTGGATATACTGTTTCCTCAATGCTCCAGTGACTAGAGGCTTCCTCAATAGGTCTGTCCTCTCCATTGGCTTGGTCTTCTCTTGCTGGATCGGTTGGTTGCTCTAGGATGTCTTCGACTTCATCCCATTCTTGCATCTTGATCTTCCAGCATCACCACTTCAAGGGAGGTTCTAGTATAGCTTGTGAGTGGGGAAGGTACCTTTTAATTGAGGGTGCTTGGTTCACCATATATGCCTTTAAGGTTTTATTTTTATGCATGGTTAATTGGTTGTGTGTTTCATTTCATTGCATATATTTGGAGATAGTATATCCAAGTTTGTTTTGTAGGACATCAACACATTTCAGGTACCTAGCTTAAAGTAGGTTCTTTCCCATCCTTGTCTGCCCTCTGTTTGCTCTTTGTCCCTAGTCCAAGTAGCTTTCCTCCTTTCACATTCATTTACTTTCAAAACCTAGTTAAGAACTTTTGTTTTCCTAGGGTGGTAAATAAACCCTAGGGCCTTTCCTGTTTGCTTTCTCACCATAAGTGAAAGGGATTAGCCGATTTAATTCCTGTTGTTCGCTGTTCGCATTGAATTGAAGGGTAGCTAGGCTCTCTCTCTCTCTCTCCCCTATTTCATTTGAATTTTCTTTCCTTTCTTGCAAGTAGTAATTAGCTCAACAAAGTGAAAAGGGTTAATTAACACTAGTTGGTCGCTATTTCCTTTGATAATGTCCCTGGTTTATCTATTTTCTGTTGCAAAGACCTAAGAGAATTTGACAGTAATCAAATAATCTACAGTGCTAAGCCTCACATAATCAACTCTCTTAATCTAGTCAACCTAGTGCCCTATTTGCCTCTTCCTTTAACCTTTTCTCCTTGCCCTAGTTTTCCTAGCTTTGCCCAAAAAAGGGTGGCAACTCCATTCCTTTCTCCTTGTGGTAGCATGGTACTTCAATCTAATTATAATGCTACAAAGACAATGTCCCATACTCAACTGCTTATTGCGGTGGTTGTTCTAATTGCTGACCTAATACATTAATGTGACTGCATTATTATAGAATTATGTAACTTTATAGCCTAACACCTAACATGCAACATTAAATGGTCATTAACTCTTAACAGTTTCCAATTCTTCCAATTCTATTACAAGACACAATGAGAAAACTATAGCATGAAAGCATTTTGCTGAAAAAATAGTCTCCATCCTGAATTTTACTAATTGACTTGTGATCATCTATTAAGCATTGATTATCCAAAAGCTGGTTTCTGCCGAGAAGTTTGTTTCATCTTTCAGTCTAATTCTCTCCTTGTTTCTTGAAGCAAATTTTGCTCTCTCTGCCTCTTAAAATCATGCATATATTGACTTTCAGATTCTTGGCTTTGGGAGCTATATTAGGGAGGTTAAAGCTGCTTATGAGCAGCACAGGATTGAGAATTGGGTATGCAATTTCTGTTTGCAATATTGATGAAATCTTAAACCTTAACTCATTTATAAATGGTTAATTCAGATCTAATGACTTGGAAGAAATCTTAGGTAGTCCCTACTTTCTAAACTCTGAAAATGCATGGGATAGGATTGTCCAAGAGCAGGAACTAGATGGAGTAAAAACAGACTGGAAATGACAGAAGAGGAAGCTTTACTTGAACAGCAGAGAATGTTTGCAGAGGCTCGTGCACGCATGAATAGTGGAAATAATAATTTTCCTGGACAATTGCAATCGCAATCGCAATCGCAATCACAGTCAGAGTGATTGATACTGAATTCTTTCATATGTTCATGCGAGGATCATTTATTATATTTTTGACTAGTTGTATAAATGTCATCATCCTATAGTTAAATCTATCAGCAATACTAATAAATATTCTTTCCTGGAGATTGGCTAAGCAGCATTTCCTGTGTTCTGCACTTTTCTTTTAATTTGTTATCCATTCTTCTGTGTCTTTATCGTTTCAGTAACACTATTTTATGGGCAATTCCAATTCCAAATGTCTTAGCCTTTTCAGAAAAAAATTTATTTTATTTATGCCTGCAAATTGATCGATTTTTCATCCTGTCACTTTTGGGTTTTGATCATAGACATGTTATTGATTTCCATATTGCACCTATGTGATAAGCCTGTTGAGTGCTGCCTCATGTAATATTTCTCTAGCCTGTCTTGTGTTTCTTCAAATTTATAAAATTTCTTATCCACGGTGGACTTGCTTTGCATGGAACATGGTATAACATTGGTGGTAGAAGAAGCAAAGAAATTTTTCAACACCAGAAGTTCCAATCAGATACAAGTATTTTGTAGTATCCTTCAAGGAGGACCTAAATTGATAATGTAGTTAGTGCAATTCTGACTGCATAAACTTTATAGATTAAGTTTAAATCTACAAGTTGAGTTCCTAATAACCAAACAGTTTGATTTACATACTTAATATCTCCAAATTGGTTAGATTAGATTAATGGCAAGAGAAAATTGTGCATGAAATGTGTGCCGAAATGTATTTCAATTGATTGATAAGCTTAAAACTTGCAACCATAAAGAATCACCGATACAGTCATAGAACCTTTGCAGACCTACATTTTCTGATCTCTCTGGTAGACACTGCTACTTATCTGTATTTTGTTGCATGTCAGAATGACTTCTGAGGATGTTTTGGAAACAGGCATCATAGAAATATGTTTAAAGCTAATAAGTCACATGACATATGTCTGAGATCATGACACGAAGGGTTTATCATTTCCAGGACAAACCCCAATCAAATGGCAACAATGAAATTGTACACAAATCTGGAAATGCAAATGCAAAGTAATTTAAGAATGCAAATTTGGAAGTATTCCATGAATTAAATAATTTAGCAATGCAAATCTGAAAATAGGGACCCATCAAGTGGACATTAAGCCAAACTCTTTGATGACATAGATATTAATTTGCTGAACACAAATGGAATACAAGGAATGCAGGTCTATTATAGCCACTAAAATTTGCATTATCAATTCATTATGGCCCTATGAAATAACAAGCCAAGAGAGGGAAAACGTTTCTACTTGGGTTACATTACACATTTACCAAATCATAGATTTACTCCACCATCACTATCATTTTATATATACATAGATGCAATGAAACATATCATTAGCATCCATAGAAATTAATCGATTTAATTTGATTTGAATATTCATGTATGTAATGAGGCTTGTCTTATTATCAAAGAAGATGAATAATTCAATTCATTATTTATTACACATATTAACTAAGAGACTTTTCCCTATTTGGGGGTTTTTATGGGATCATTGTTGGAAATTGGTGACAACGAATTCCTTCAGGATTATGATTTCAGATCCTATAATCCAGCATTGGTTGTAACCAATAAGACCAAGTTAGAATATGGATGAGATTGCATTTAATAATCAGTTTTCCTGTGTAAATGTATATAAATTCATGTAAGCCCATAGAGGCAGAAGTGTGTGAGTGAGCTACTGTAATCTCCATGATCTGAATAATAAGACAACCGATGCCTTCGCTTGGTGGACATAGCCCAACGTTTGGGTGAACCACGTGAAATATCTGTCTTTTAATTCTGTGTGACTATGCTTGACTTATGATATTTATGTTTTCCACATTTATAAATATAACAAATGGTATCAAATTTCGTGACGAGGCCACGCATCAGTCAAATTTCGTGAGGAGGCTGCGCATCAGTCAAATTTCGTGAGGAGGTCGCGTATCAGTCAAATTTGATGAGGAGAACGCGCACCAATCAAATTTGATGAGGAGGCTGCAGACTGGAAAGACTTCGCTGGAAATTTGAGGTTGTTTATTGTTCGCTGAAGGAGCTACACGCTCAAGAGCGCTGATCGCTGAAAGACTGGAAGGGAGCGTTGTTTACAACTCAACGCTGGCAGCTCCTAGTGAAGGGGAGTGTTGTTTTAATAGTGGACTTATGAGTTTTCGACAAATACATTTCAGCACTAGTCTGTATAAGGGAAGGGAGTGTTGATTTTTTCTCCTTTAAGAAATATTCGTTTGATTTTTTCTTTGTGAAAAAGTTAAGGTATGAAGAATTTTGGGTTTTTTCAAAATTGAATTTTCTTTTTTAAAAAACGTGAACAAGACAAGTCACGTGGAGGATGTTTTAAAAGGTTTATTATATTTGGAATTAAATATAATATGTAAAAGGTCGAAGATTTTAAAAAAATAATTTTTATTTTTTATTTTAAATAAAAGGAGAGGTTAGTAAACGATTTTCTACTAAACCTTTTTATTAAACCTTTGGAGTTTATACCATTATTCCTCCACATATTTTTTAAAGGGCCTTAGTTTTATAAACATAAGTTTTTTGGAATTTTTTCTTCTACTAATGGAGAAACTCAGAGTGCTAAATTCGAAATCGAGAAGTTCACTGGCAAGAACAATTTTGAGATCTGGAAGGTCAAGATGCAAGATCTGCTCGTGCAACAAGGCGTTGCAAAGACGCTTGTGGGAAAATCAAAGAAACCTGTGACCATCATAGATGAAGAATGAGAAGAGATCGATGCGAGAGCACAGAGTGTCATACATCTGTGCTTGGCTGATGATGTTCCGTTCAACATTGTTTCAGAGAAGACATTAGTCAGTTTATGGATGAAGCTGGAAAGCTTGTATATGACGAAATCCTTGACGAACAAGATCTTTCTGAAAAAAAAATTGTACAGTTTGCGCATGAAGGAAGGTACGAAAATAGCTGATCATTTAAATGTTTTTAATGCTCTTTTACTTCAGTTGACCAGCATGGGAGTAAAATTCGAATATGAAGATAAGGCAATTACATTATTGTGTTCTTTGCCTGCGTCATGGGATCACTTTGTTACCTCTATTAGTTTCAGCACAATAGAAAGTATTGAGTTTGATGTTATTGTTGGAGCACTACTGTCCGAGGAAATAAGGAAGAGAACCAATTCAAAAACCTCTACATCTTAGGCGATGATGGTTAGAGGCAGACCTAAAGAAAGAGGACAAGGTCATAGGGATTTCTCCTAGTCAAAGTCGAAGGGAAAAAGAGCAAGCTCAAGTGTTGGCTTTGTGGCAAATCGGGACACCTGAAGAAGGACTATTGGAAGCGTCAACAAGCCTCCAAAGACAACCCTCCAAAAGAAATGAAGGAAGCAAACACAATTGAAACAGGTTCAACAACAGGTTCATGTATGACTGATGAAGTTTTATCAATTAGTATTGGTTCACGTCATGATCAACAGTGGTTATTAGATTCAGGTGATTCAAATCACATGTGTCTTCATAGACACTGGTTCATTACTTACCAGTCTATAGATGATGGAATTGTTTACATGGGAAATGATATATCATGTAAAGTTGTGGGAATTGGTAGCATTCAAATTAAGGTGTTTGATGGAATTGTTAAAATACTAACTGATGTGAGACATGTACCTGAGCTTAGGAAGAACCTAATTTCTTTGGGATTCTTAGACAATGGAGGATATAAGAGTATTGTTCAAGGTGGAATCATGAAACTCTACAAAGGAATCCTACTGGTTATGAAAGCGAAAAAGGTTGGTAACCTGTTTCTGACATGTACCTGAGCTTAGGAAGAACCTAATTTCTTTGGGATTCTTAGACAATGGAGGATATAAGAGTATTGTTCAAGGTGGAGTTATGAAAATCTACAAAGGCATCCTACTGGTTATGAAAGCGAAAAAGGTTGGTAACCTGTTTCTTTTAGAAGGAAGAATTGAGTCAGATCATGCGACGTCTGTATCTAAGAAAGACAATGATTCTGTTCGACTGTGGCATCAACGGTTGGGTCATATAAGTGAACACGAATTAAAGGTATTAATTGATCACAAGTTACTTCTTAGTCTAAAGTTTTTAAAGTTAAATTTCTGCAAGCACTGTATTTATGGAAATCATAATAAGTAGAGATTTAAAACCGGAAGACACACCCGTGAAGGAATCCTTGATTATATCCATTCTGATGTTTGGGGACCATCCCCTACTGTTTTGTATGGAGGATCATCATACTTTGTTACTTTTATAGATGATTTCTCTAGGAAGGTGTGGATCTATATGTTGAGGAGTAAGGATGATGTATTTATTGTTTTCAAGCAGTTTAGAGCTTTAGTGGAAAAGAACACTGGTAGGTCCATTAAATTTTTAAGAACTGATAATGGTGGTGAATTTACGTCAATGGAATTTGAGAACTATTGCAAGGAGTTTGAGATTGATAGGCATAAAACCATTGCTTATACTCCTTAGCAAAATGGAGTTGCTGAACGCATGAACATGATTCTTTTAGAGAGAGCAAGGAGTATGCTTAGTAACACCAACTTGCAACAGGAACTGTGGGCAGAAGCAGTAACTGCATCTTGTTATCTGGTGAATTGATCACCATCAACATCAATAGAGTGCAAGATTTCTGAAGAGGTATGGAAAGGTCACCCTTGTAATTATTCTAATCTTAAAGTTTTTGGTTGTGAAGCCTATGCTCTAATTCCGAAACATCAACGTTCTAAATTAGATCCAAAATAAAAAAAGATTATCTTTGTTGGATATGGTGATGGTATTAAGGGGTACAGGTTGTGGGATCCTACTGCCCACAAGATCACCATTCACATGGATATAATATTTGATGAATCATCTCTCATCAAATCAGATGTAGATGTTCAAATGAAATAGGAAGAAGTACCTAAGTATCAACATATTCAGTTTGAAACCAGTTCAAATACAGATGAAAGTGAACATGAACAAGTTTCTGAAGATGTTCACGAAGAGTTTCCTGCAGAGGAAGACATGGTTGATGATAACAATCAACATAATGTGGATGAGCCACAAACTTCCCTAAGGAGACCTACGCGGGTCAGAAATGTTAGGATATTTAAACACTTAGGAGTTAGTTAAGATCTACTTGGTCTAATATGTCGTTAGGTAAAAGTGTGTTTCTTTAGTATGCATTAGTATGCATTAGTATGCATTTGTAGTTAGGCAATCCGACGGTCACGATATGTTCCCGACATAGAGTGATCCGACGGTTCATACTCTCCTCGATTTTAACGACCATTGATCCGTGACTTAACACCCGATTGGTCCATGATCTCTATTTAAAGAGCATGGAGGGTCATTTGCCGATGATCGATTGTGAGAAACTCTCTTGTAAAATCTCTCTGTAATATTTTTCTTTGCATTAATAAACTGCTCCGAGTGGCCGCGTTGGCTGGGGTTGTGGATGTTTCCCCGTAGGGGTTTTACCATGTGAAAACATCGGTGTGTTGATCTTTGATCTGGTTATTTGAGTGGTTACTGAAGGTGTTCTTCCTCTGTTGGAATACCTGTGTTGTCGAACATGGTATCAGAGCCTGTTTGAAGACCCACTCCTGTTGTAGATCGAGATCGTGAAGCCGAGTTGCCTCATCTTCATTTTCTGGCATTTTTGTACATTTCTGGGCTGAAAGGACTGTTCCATTGCGTTCGGAGCACGCTTTTCATTCAGGAACACTTTTCGTTTCACTCGAAAAGGTTTCCGTTTGTTCAAGATACGACCATTACAGTCAGAATCCGGAGGTATAAAGTCTGAATACACATTTTTAAATTTTTGCAAAGTTTTGATTTTATTTCGGTTTGTATTTTTTTATTTTGGGCTGCTACTCTTTTAGATCTGCGTATGCTCTTTGCCCTGTGCCTTGTGCGATCTCGGCAAATCAGAAACAGATAGGAAAATGTGCATCTTCCGGGTAAGCTAATCGAGATCTAATCCTTGTTGTCATCGAGAAGCGAAATTTTTTTCTTGTGTGAAAATAGTTTTTTTGGAGCATGCTCTCCAAGGCCGTCTTCCACAACAACAACAACAACAACACCTCCAATCCTCTTTCTGAACATTACAATATGTTTTGCTAGACCTGCTGGTTAAAACTTGCCTTATTAAGTAAGAGGTCTTGAGTTCAAGTCTCTCTTTTGTTACTTTTTTTGAAAAAGTTCATGCTAAAAAAAATTGTAAAGTGCATTTCACTTTAAGTATAAAAATGAATCACTATAAGTAGCGTTATATTTTATTTTAGAGTTATTTTGCATGCAACTTTTCTGTTATAAGGTAACCTCATTGTAAAAGTGATCTCCACTTCTCTTTATAAAAGTGGGTCACTTCATAAAGTAGCTTACACTATCACGTGGTTATTTGGTTACCGTTTATGCCTTTTTTTAAAAAAGGGGCATAACTCTCACATCGGAAGTCCGTTTTCAGTGCCGTTTTTTTTTAAAACCGCACAACTTTTCGAGATCTTTCCATCCTGATCATTAGTTTCAGTTTTTAAATCTGGATTATCTACATATTTAATATGGCTTCTACAAGTACTGTCATGCTTACCAACGACAACTACTTCCAATGGAGATCCCATATGGAAGATTTATTAAGAAGTAAAGACCTGTATCAGAGTACCATGGGAAAGGAAACAACTCCCACTCATGATGACAAGAAAACCAAATGGGATAATAGGAATGACGAAGCACGTGGACTAATTGGAATGTCCATCTCTCCTGATCTAAGGTACCATCTTCAAGGAATTGATGACCCCGAAGCAGCTTGGGATAAGATTGAATCTGTGTTTGGTAAACTCAATATTATTCGAGCACAACAATTAGAAAATCAAATACTGACCTTGAGTCCAAGTGATTTTTTTTGCCTTGGAGACTATCTATCTAAGTTTAAAACACTCAGACTTTTATGTATAGAATGTAACATAAAAATGAAAGAAGAGCGTTGCATATATCTTATTCTTTCTAAGCTAAGTAGTCCATATTCTGTGTTTGTATCTACCTTTTATGCCATGAAAGAGTCTCTAGGTAAAGCTTATGTAGAACCCACTCTTGAGTCCTTTTGTACTTCTTTGATTAGAGAGGAAGATAAGCTTCTACAACTTGGAGTGATCAACACTGCAGGTACCTCAAACAAAGCCTTAGTTGCCCAGCAGAAAGATAAACCCAAGTATCCCAAGA
>ML783192.1:497257-507310 GCA_009831015.1 Picea engelmannii | reverse complement strand
ATATCCAGCATAATCTTCACAATACACAGAAATGATATACGAAATAGCAACAGAAACAACACTTTGATTCAGATAGCAATGTTCACAGGCCTCTTCGAGGGGGCAACCTCCAGTCGAGCAGCGCTCTGTTACAATAATCTCCAAGCTAGGGTTCACATATCCTCGCCCCTTATTTATACTAAATATGTCTATTAAGAGAAGCATCTAGAGGAAGATCCTTCTAGAAGCAGAAGCTTCTATTAGGTCTTCTTACATCCGCCTTATTATATTTTATTGAAAGGTCTTATTAATATTGACCTTTATTACATCCGAATACATTGATCTACCTATGTGTGGGTTAGGACCTTAACATGTTCCAAGCTTGGTTTCGGGGATGAAATACTCCACCCACATTATTCTACACTCATCACAAGTTCCTTCATCGATTCAGGAGAGTAGCAGGGTCGTACTATTTAGGGATTTCCAGCAGGGGCGCACCATTGTCTAAGGGGAAGTTTGATCTAGCATTGTGAAAGAGCCTTGAGACATTCTAGCACTTGGGTTTTTCTTGCAAGACCTTGCTCATCAGTTTGGAGGTGTTTTGGAAGAGTTATTTCGACTAGATTGGTAGCTACAGATTTGGGACGACTTTGAGAGAAGGAGGATGTCTTGGTGATTCAAACATTCTCAGATCTAGGGAGTTATACCTTAGATCTGATTGTGAAACTTCTCCTAGGTGCTTGTGGCATCCCGATCTATCACCCTAAGGAGTTTTAGGAGTTTTGGAGGCCTCCTTCATCCATGCCGAATTGTTGGGCACTTCAGGGTTTCAGGAGGGCGCAGATCTGATTAGGGTTCCACATATTGAGGAGGAAGACTAAGTATTTGAGCTTCATACTTCCGAGAGGGATTTCCCTTGTTCCGATCTATCCTTTGGTGGAGTTTGGCATTGTTTTGAGACCTCCTTCAGCTGGACCGAAATATTGGCCTTCTTATCATCCAACATGACATACCAACAACATAAGGGGGTTGGACGTAACCCTTTTTCTTTGTATTTGGGATATTCATCTCGTATTCATCCTTTGGAGGCCTATTTTGTATTGTTGGGAGCATTTTGTAGCAACTCATATCTTCTATCTTGGATCCATCTGATGTTATTCCATATCTGCTTCTATATTGTATCGGGTTCTTGCTTTTCATAATAAAAAGGTCAGATCTGTGCTTTGTGGTTCCATATCTTGTGTATTGTTGAGATCTTGTATGTATTGAGTATATCTTGAATAAACTATGCTGAATAACTAAATATAAACCCAAGGCTGAAATATCAATGGCCAACCTGCATACACAACAGTAAAATAGTTAATTCAGTGGTTAGTTAGTGTTCCTAAGCGAAAAAATTGGCTTGGGAACATTATAGTGGTATTAGAGGTCTGATCCTCCCATCTTGTTAGGATTAGCACATGCAGAAGTTCAGTACTATCTATATGGGCCGAAGGAAGAAACAGACCAGTGAAACAGAAGCCGAGATGGAGGGTTCATGTGATGACATTGAGCCACAGGGCTTGGAAATATTAGCACAGGAGTTCCAGAAATCCATAGTCTAGACAGATAGTACATTGGTCTGTCACTTACAGGAAAACCAGGAGACAAACCATAGGGGGCAGACCGAAATATCTGAGACCTTGAGGAAGGTTGATGCAAACCAAACAAGGATAGCAGAACTGTTGATGGATATGAGTCACAAAGGAAAGGGTCTAGAGACGTATGACAACAGGGAGATGGGTGGATCTCATAGAGGAAACAGGTATAATCTAGAGCATATTCCCTATCATCAGTCTAAGGGAAGCAATGGAGGGGGCACACCACATAGAAGGACTACTCCTAGACCATACTTTCCCATGTTCACAGATGAACATGCACAACATGAACCCGTGGATGACTTTGTTGAGCAGATGGCATAGTGTACCAGGGAGTACAACGATTTGAGTATGACAATTCAGAGGCAAATGACCCTAGATCAATACCGTCAACTCAAATTTAGAAACAAACCTAGGCCGAACCACAGGAGAAACTATGAGTTTGAGCATAAAGTTGGGAAGATGAAGATCCTCTATTTTGATGGATCAACCAAGATAACTGCACATGCATGCGTTTATAAACTAGACACTTATTTGCAGCTTAACCCTATGAGAGATATGGAGGCCATCAAGTTTTCCACCATTTACTTGGATGGAAAAGCTCATGATTGGTGGTATCATGGATTGACCACACTAGGCCATGATCGGATAGTGGCATACACATAGTTTACTCAGAGACTCATTGACATGTTTGACCAGGGGGATCCTGAGCTACATTTTCGAGAGCTCACACAACTTAGACAGACAGGAGCACCAGAGGTGTACATTGAGGAGTTCCAGAGGCTAACAATCATGGTGTAGGACATATCACAATCTAGACTCATGATGCTCTTCAAAAAGGGGTTGATGGAACCCTTGAAGGGATGTGTGAAAGATTTTAATCCCACCAACTTGCAGGATGCCATATGGAAGACGAGAGATCTAGGGCCAATTGCAAAACTGAAGTTTGTGCCTAGACCACTCCTTAACACTGGAGGTAGAGACCAAAGACCTCCATTAAACCCATGAGGGAAAGACCCAAGGGGGTTTGACAGGGGGAGAGGTAGGATGGAAGAGAACATGAGAAGAGAATTGAGGAGGAAACAATTGTGCTACAATTGCAAAGAACCATGGAACCCATCCCACAAATACATGGGCCATGGCCAAGTTCACTGCAGAGAGGTGACTTTAGACAATGAAGAGGAGGAGGATTTCAGCCACATCTAGAACATGGAGGCAGACACCACCAAAACTGCAGATGAGGAGGCTACAGGTCATGACAATACGACATAAAAGAAGGCTACCTTGGCATCCATCATTAGGGTGCCCAAGTACAACACCTTCAGAATGAGAGGAGTCTTGCAAGGGAAAAAGGTGTCCGTGTTGATTGATGGGGGAGCCTCTCACAACTTCATTGACTCAACATTGCTACAAAGGAGGCATATACCCACAGTTGAATTTGAAGGGTTCAAGGTGGAGGTAGTAGGTGGAAGCACCATGCCTTGTAACAAGTACATTCCATGCATGAAGCTTACATTGGGTAGGCATGATTTGGTACATGATGTTTATGTGATGGACCTTCTAGACACAAACATAATCCTTGGAGTATAGTGGCTCACTATGTTGGGGCCTATCACCACCAACTACAAGACCATGGAAATGTCTTTCACAAAGGAGGGTGGACGAAAGGTAGTTCTCCAAGGCATGACAGGTAACTCAGCCAAGGTAGTTATGACCAAGAGGATGGAGACCATTTTTTAGGATAAAAGAGATAGTGTATGCAACTGAGTGCAAGATTTCAGCACATGTGGACAAAAAGTGCAAGGTTCACTACACACCAGAGATTCATGAGATCATTGACAAACACAGTAAAGTGTTTGGACCTATTCCACCAGGGGTGCCACTAGACAGGGGGTTTGAGCATATCATTTAGTTGGAGGAAGGAGAAAAACCAATCATCACCACGCCTTACAGACATCCAAAGAAGTACAAAGACGAGATAGAGAAGGAAAACAAACAACTCTTGGATATGGGGCACATTAGGTCGAGTTCCAGCCCGTTTGCTTCTTCAGTGGTGTTGGTCAAGAAGAAGGATGGAACCATGCACATGTGCATTGACTTCCAAGCATTAAACAAGAAAACAATCAAAAACATGTATCCCATACTAGGGATTGATGAGCTGTTGGACGAGCTGCATGGGGCTATCTATTTCACCAAAATTGACCTGCACTCTGGGTACCATCAAATCAAAATGAGGGAAGGGGACATCCCAAAAAATGCTTTCAGGTGTCATTACGACCACTATGAGTTTTTAGTGATGGAATTTGGTTTAACCAATGCCCCAACCACGTTCCAGTCATGTATGAACCATGTCTTCAACAAACAGTTGAGGAAGAATCTCCTTGTATTCTTTGATGACTTGCTGATCTATAGCAAGACATAGGAGGAACACCTTCAACATGTGGACCAGATTTTGACTATCATGGAGAATCAGTCATTATATGCCAAGGAATACAAATGTGAATTTGGAATGATGGAGGTCCTTTACTTGGGACACATTATCAGAGTTAAAGGAGTACAAGTACAGTAGGAGAAGATTCATGCCATAGTTGAATGGACAACACCTAAAACCCTTACAAAATTGAGGGGATTTCTTTGCATTTGCAGCTACTACAGGAAGTTTGTCAAAGGGTTCTCCCAACTTTGTGAACCCTTGACCGATTTAACAAATAAAGGGGATTTCAAATGGAGTGAAGAAGCCCAAGCCACGTTTGACCTAATGAAGAAAGTAATGAGCATGTGTTCGGTATTGACATTACCAGATTTCGACCAACCTTTCATCTTGGAGTGTGATGCCTTCGAAGAAGGCATTGGGGCTGTACTGATGCAGAATAGGGACCCTCTTGCCTATGATAGCCGAAAAATCAGGGGTCTTGAGTTACTTTACACCATCTATGACAAATAAATGTTGGCCATCATGCATGCTTTGACAAAATTCAGGCAATACTTGGTCAATGCTCGATTTGTAGTAAGATCAGATCACAACAACCTCAAGTACTTCTGGGAATAGAAGGAATTGAATGAAAGACAACAAAAGTGGGTCAGCAAGATACAAGCCTATGACTTTGACATTGAATTCATCAAAGGGAAAAACAACGTGGTGGTAGATGCACTATCCAGGAGGCCATCAATTTATGCCATGACAGATGTATTAGTTGAGTGGAAGGACCACTTGGTGATGGAATACTCAGAAAATCAGTTCTCTTGTCAGGTGATAGATGGGAAAATACAGGACGATAACTTCAGGGTCATTGATGGAATCATCTATTATAAGGGTCAAATCGTTTTGGTTCCTGAATCAACCTTCAGGGCCAAATTTTTGCAGGCATGTCATGACTCATCGATGGCAGGGCACCAAGGGATTGGAAAGACATACATGCAGGTGAGGGAGAGGTTCTCATGGAAGGGCCTCAAAGAGGATGTGATGAATCACGTCAAGGAGTGTACTACTTTCCAGGATAATAAGTATGAGCACACTCACCCAACATGACTGCTGCAACCCCTACCCATCCCAGAGAACAAATGGGAAAGAATCTCCATGGACTTCATCATAGGTTTGCCAAAGGTGTAGGGGACGGATTGTATTTTTGTGGTGGTGGAAAAGTTGACAAAGTTTGCACACTTCTTCTCCATTTCTACAAACTTCAGTGCAACACAGGTGGATGAATTATTCTTCAGGGAGATCTTCAGACTTAACGATTTACCCAAGACCATTGTTAGTGACGAGGATAGCCGATTTATGAGTACATTCTGGCAGGAGTTATTCAAGCTAGTTTGTACGACCTTGACTCCTAGTACTAGTTATCATCCTCAGACGGACGGGCATACCAAAATAGTCAACAAATGGGTGGAAGGCTATCTCAAGAATTATGTGACTGGGCAGCAGAATGCATGGGTCAGATGGCTACATTTGGGGGAATACTGTTACAACACCACCCATCACATGTCCATAGGCATGACCCCATTTAGGGCATTGTACAGTTATGACCCACTCTCTTTCGTAGAGATTGATTTTGGTGACAACAAGGCCGCGATGGTACAGGATTGGGTACAACAGAGTCAGGATATTCTCAGGGAGATGAAGCATCATTTATAGAGGGCACATAACCACCAGAAGGTCCAAGCAGACAAACACATGGTAGAGTGTACTTTTGAGGTTGGTGACATAGTCTACCTAAGGCTCCAACCGTACAGACAAGCTTCTATAAAAAGAAGTGGAGTAGAGAATCTCCAACCACGTTTCTTTGGACCCTACATGATCAATAGGAAGGTAGGGGCTGTTGCTTATGAGCTGGAGCTCCGACAAGGTAGCATGATACATAATGTCTTCCATGTGTCATGCCTGAAGAGGGCCATCGGCCAACACATCACTCCATTGGAAGTGCTACCACCTCTAGATGAAGAGGGGAAAATGGTTCTTGTACCAGAGGAGATATTGGAGGTTCGAGAGAAGAAGCTCCGAAAGAGAAGCATCAAAGAATACCTGATCAAATGGAAGGATTTTCTCATTGCGGATGCCACGTGGGAGAATGAACAGGTGGTACGGGAAACAGGCTTGGAATTGCTTGAGGACAAGCAATTTCTAGCAGGGGAGACTGTAATGTCCCCCACCTTTTGATGAAGAGGTCTGGGAAGACTTAGTGGTCTAGGCATCCCCACTAGACCATTCCCCTGGACCATTCCCCACCTTGGGCCATTCCTCCTACACTAATCTAAGTGCGCCCTAGAGAGAATGTATAACCCTAAGGAATGTCTGTCTGGACCATTTCCTCCGTTAACCACAAGAGGAAATGACTGTCCTGCATCAACCTCCAAAACAGACCATTCCACATGTTAACCACAATGAGAAATCGCTGTTCGGCGAGGCAAGCCAGTCTTCTTGAGTAACCCTCAAGAAGAGAGACTGCCCTAGACCACTCCCCATGTTAACCACAATGGGAAGTCGTTGTCTATGATACATCAACAATCAAACTACTTCCTATGTTAACCATAATAGGAAGTCACTATCCATTAGAAATCTCAATCCACTTTCTGAACATGAAAGAATCTGTCCAATCTAGACTATTTTTCAATTACAAAGATAAATAATATTTTCACTCCCTCCTAATCTTGGAGAGTCATTTAAGTCACAAAAATAAATGTTTTCAAGAATATTTTTCCGTACCTTCTCCTAGCTTGGAGAATCTTCCCTTTTAGTTAAGGGAGTTATTTCCATGATCCCCATCTTCTCTCGAAAATATGCAAACTTTATTCTGGATAGAGGTTTTGTTAGGATGCTTGCTGTCTGCTCATCAGTGGGGATATACTCGAGCTTTACCTCTCCTTCCTAGACTTTATCTCGAATAAAGTAGTATTTGATCTCAATGTGCTTCGACCTTTCATGAAACAATGGATGTTCTGATATTCTTACACAACTCTGATTATCACAATATATTATGGTCGATTCTGGAATCTGATCAAATAAATCGGAGATTAACTTCCTTAGCCATACTTCTTCTGTGCATGCTTTAAAAGCTTCCATATACTCTTCTTCTGCTGTACTGAGTGCGACAGACTTCTGTTTCCTGCTGCCCCAAGATATCATAGCAGAGCCCAAGCTGAAACACATACCTAAAGTACTCTTTCTATCTTCTGCACTTCCTGCCCAATCAGAGTTTGTGAATCCATGAAGTTGGATATCACTGGATGTGGTATATCTCAAGCCATAGTTTATTGTCCCACAAATATATATTAGGACATGCTTTGCATCTATCCAATGCTCTTGGCTAGGTTCCACCTGGAACTGACTTAATGTGTTTACAACAAAGCAAATATCTGGTCGAGTATTTACTAAATACATCAATGATCCAATTAGCTTTCGATATAGAGATGGATCAACTATATCAGAGTCTAGGACTTTCACTTTTATTATATATTCATTCATAGGAGTGTCCATGGACTTACGGTCCATCATTCCAAATTTCTGAAGGATCTTTATTGTGTACTTTCCTTGTCCAAGGAATACTTCACCACGCTTCTTCCATACTCCTAGTCCCAAGTAGTAATGCACGAGACCTAGATCTTTCATATCAAATTCAGAGGCTAATTCCTTCTTGCACTAGATAATTATAGATTCTTCACTTGTTATGAATAGATCATCAACATATAATAGTAGAATCACAGGTGCGTTATCCACGACTTTGTAATAAAAGTTTGGATCTGCATGACTCTTGGATAAACCAAGTCTTGTTAGATAACTGTCCATTCTAGCGTACCAAGCCCTTGGAGCTTGCTTGAGTCCATATAAATATTTCTTTAATCTGCAAACGTGAGTGTCTCTGGAATGTACCTCGAATCCTTGAGGTTGTTCAATATACACTTCTTCTTCAATAGCTCCATTGAGGAAGGCTGTCTTTACATTCATTTGGTGTAGATTTCATCCCATGGAAGTGACAAGAGATATGATAGCTCTGATGGAGGTATACCTTGCCACCAGAGCAAAAGGTTCGTCATAATATTCTCCCTCCTTCTGGGAGAACCCTCTGGCCATGAATATTTCCTTGTATTTATCCATGCTTCCGTCTGCTGCATGTTTGATCTTGTATACCCATTTTGAGGTTACCACTGCTTTTTTTCTTTATGTCTGGGTACAATTTCCCATACTTCATGTTTCATAATGGATTGATGTTCTTCCTCCATAGCTTCTTTCCATTGTCCCTTTTGGACTGCTTCTTCAAATGTAGTAGGTTCTTCATCTAGAAGCTTCGTCATGTATGCTGCATAACTTGAGAATCTTTTCGGTCTTTTACTCTTCCTGGATGTTCCTTTTGGAACCTTGATTCTTTCCATGTCTTGTAATGTAGTTTCTAGCCAAGCTGGTCGTTTCTTGGGCTTTGGTATGATATCTAAATCAATGTTCTCACATGGCTCCATAGGATGATCAGGTCGATCCTTTTTGTTATTTTCGTTTTCTATGTTTTCTTCATTAGGTTCTTCAAGTTCTTCTTCTTCTATAATTTCTTCGATGGATTTCTTGAAGGCCATCATTTCATTGAACATTATGTTCCTGATTACTTCTATCTTGTGTTGTTCTAGATTATATATTCTATAGGCTTTGGATGAATCACCATATCCCACAAATGTCCCCTTCTTTCTTGAGGGTTCTAGTTTATTCCTTTTATCTTTGGGAATATGAGAGTAAACTGGACATCCAAATATTCTTAGGTTTTCTACGCTAGGCTTCTTACCTGAGAATGCTTCTTCTGGTGTCATGTCCTTCAATATATGCTGAGGGATTCTGTTCTGTACATATATTACCATCATTGTTGCTTCTCCCCATAGGAACATGGATAGACATTGATCGTTCAATAAGGATTTTACCGTTTCTTCGATAGATCTATTCTTTTTTTCCACTACACCGTTTTGTTGAGGATTATGAGGAACAGTTAGCTCCCTCCTAATCCCCGCCGATTTGCAGAATGCAACGAACTCCTTCGATGTGTATTCTCCTCCATTATCTGTTCTTAATGTCTTGATCTTCTTGTTCGTAATGTTTTCTATTTCTGCCTTGAATTCTTGGAACTTGCTGAATACTTCATCTTTTGATTTCAATAGGTACAACCACGTCTTTCTTGAATAGTCATCTATGAATATTACATAGTAAAGAGACCCTCCTAGAGATCTGACTGGCAATGGACATCAAACATCTGAGTGTATTAGTTCTAGGATTTCCTTGGATCTGTTGTTGCTTCTTGGGAATGGTTTCTTGATATTCTTCCCAAGGACACATCCTTTGCAAATCCCTTCGAGTGTAGATTTCAATTCTGGTATTCCTTCAACCATTTTTCCGAGGAAAGGTAATGCTTGATAATTGATATGAGCATACCTTCTATGCCAAAGTTCATTAGGGTTAACTTTGTCATGTACTAGAGCTTCTTCATTTTGTTCTAGTAGTCTATACAAATTTCCTTCAGGACTTCCAATAACCCTAGCATCCTCTATGCTGGAATTCTTATGCCATGATAACACCTTTCCATCTGTTAATGTTTATGCCATTATTATAGTTCTTTGCATTTCAATAGATAAGAGCATAATAAGAACAAGATCACTGAGAAATACACATTCACAAGAGACACAACATTTATCCTGGGAAACCCTCTAGGGGAAGAAAACCCAACACAAAATTCCTTATCATAAATAGCTTATACAATGTTCAAGAGATAACTCAAACCAATATAGAAAATCCTCCCCAAGAGATGCACCACTCTTCTTCTCCTCTCTCCAACTTGTAATTGCAGCTTGCCTCATAAGAGAATGAGCAAGTGAGTTGTGTCTTAGAAGTGAGGCGCTAGCCTCTTATTTATATCAATCTGGCACGTGTGAAGAGTCACCATCTGGCAGGGCCGACCTCTCACACTGG
>ML783192.1:474123-492302 GCA_009831015.1 Picea engelmannii | reverse complement strand
TAGGGAGCTGAAAAGATTCACTTTTGCAAAACCCTAATTTTTGGGTACGGTAACAGTGACGTTTTTCCTCTTGCAAATTGTGTTTCCTTCAGGTTGGCTCTGATACCATGTTAATGTTTATGCCATTATTATAGTTCTTTTCATTTCAATAGATAAGAGAATAATAAGAACAAGATCACTGAGAAATACACATTCACAAGAGACACAACATTCATCCTGGGAAACCCTCTAGGGGAAGAAAACCCAACAAAAAATTCCTTATCATAAATAGCTTATACAATGTTCAAGAGATAAATCAAACCAATACAGAAAGTCCTCCCCAAGAGATGCGCTACTCTTCTTCTCCTCTCTCCAACTTCTAATTTCAGCTTTCCTCATAAGAGAATGAGCAAGTGAGTTGTGTCTTAGAAGTGAGGTGCTAGCCTCTTATTTATATCAATCTGGCACGTGTGAAGAGTCACCATTTGGTAGGGCTGACCTCTCACACTGGGTGGGTAAACCCACCTTTAATTAATTCTGGGTCTTCCATTATAACTGCTGGGGCCGACTTCTTATTCTGTCCTTTCTAATTGTCTGATGACCAATCCGCAAAAGGGGATTTGGTCCTTATACAATTACTGACATGATTAATCCTCAATGGGGATTAATCCAATAACAATAATAATAATAATGACATGATTAATCCACAATGGGGATTTAATCCAATAATAAAATAATAATAAGAATGCTCTTCGCAGTTACATTATTTCAACACCATCCATGAAAGCTATTCTGTTTCCTTTGTCTTCTAAACATGATATTGATACAAGATTCTTTTCTAAACCAGATACATATAAAACATTGCTTAAGTGAACATGATTACCTGATTCCAACTTGACGAAGGCTTGTCCAAATCCTTCGATGAGGTAAGTGATTTTGTCTCCAAGCTCCACTTTGTACGATGTCTTTCTCTCATTTAGATTTGAGAGTCTGGCTTGATCTCCCATCATGTGCCTGGAAGCTCCACTATTGATTATCCACATATAATCTTCAATCGTCTCGGTGAGTGCTGAGTAGTGTAAAAGACTGATTATTTCACACATGTCTTCGGTTGACTGGTAACTGGTCATGCCTTGATCCAAAACTTCAACTTCGTTATTTCTGTCTTCTAAGAGAGCCAAGATGTGCGCTGAGTTAGGGCACATTTGAATATCTAATTCTTGGGCGAGATGCTCCATCATAAGGAGTAGGATAGGAGATTTAGGGTTTCTGCAACTGCTTCTGCTAGTAACCCTAACTGTTGTGTTTTTGGAGGCTGCTCCTGCTAGTAACCCTAGCGACAGTTCCTCAACGAGCTCAATATCTAGCGGCTATGCTTCTTTCCATCATTTTAGGCTGACTGAAGGGGGTGTGGGCCCATAACATGTTAGAATATAGAATATTGTGCTCGTTTTACCATTGACGATACCCTCGTCACCCAACCACAGGCCAAAGCCACCCTCCGAGCACCTTGACCTTGACAGAGAAGAGAATCCTGGTAGCAATCCAATAGCCAAGAGAGGCTAATGCACCAAGCAAGAATAGAAACCAAGCTGATAAGATAATCCCACCCAGAGGGTAGCTCACACCTTCCCAGAAACGTGCGCACAAGCTGCAACTGCACTTGCACAGATCCAGTTCTCTCTACAACTGCTGAGATGAGAATAATGAGAACTAGCGCCCTGTATTTATAGTAGTCTTGGCAGTTTAATTGTTTTCGACTTCTCCTTCTGGGTATTAATAAATTCATATTAAATATATTTCTGCAGCTGACAACTTGTCTAGGGTTTCCTTCACTTCTTTGCTTCCTTCCAGAGTATTCTAATCTCGTCATAGGTCACAATGGAGGTTCATACCTTCCGAAGCTACCATAATATTAACATATAGTGCTCTTTAGAAAGTCAATAGAGGAAGGAATTTGTGTTTGAAGAGTATAATAAAGAAAAAAAAGTGCTTGGATCAATTTTTCAATAGTAAAACTTGGACAAGGTTCCAATTACAAATGGAGGTTTATCATTTAGGCTTATACAAACACCTTAATTTTTTTTATGATAGGGATTGGTGCTTTGGTGAACATATAGTATTGGATACCATTATAAGATTTTTAATGATTTGAGAAAACCACCAATGTAGGAATAAAGTTGATTAAGAAGTCCACCACAAGTTTAACAATGGTGAATGGTCAAAGGAATGTGAAGAACATGGGACATCATGGAAAAAAATAAGAGAAATTTACATTTCTTTGAGATGAAGGACATAATGAAAGCATAAAAAAAACTACTATGGATCCCACAAAGCACACCAATATGCAATTTTGGTATGATTCAAATGCCAGGATTTGTAGAGGATTACAATGTGAGACAAAGCTATCTTTTGATGGAATATGCAATTCCTTAGCTAAGGGTTATTGATTGGTACTCTCTTTTAGAATTCACCTAGCTTTCTTCTTCAATTGTCTTTCGGCCTAATTGTGTCGTCATAGTAGTTAGCTCAAAATTTTAATGTTTATAATACTTTAAGCTAGGTCCTCGTCTATTTTGCTAAAAATTGTTGGGCCTTTGTTATACAATTCATTAACTTAATAGAAATAGTAAAATCATGATTGGTCACATTACAAATAATTTTGTATTACCAAAAATAAGCATTCATCATTGCATGCAATGTAGTCAAGTATTTTCAAATGACATTTAATTGGCAATGAAATAAGTTAATTTATTGATGGCCATGCATTGTTGAATGAAAATTATTAGAAGTTAAAGAGGGACATGTTTGAGGCTTAAACGATAAATACACACACATGTTTGAGGATATTAGAGTGATTCGAATGATCCTCTTGTAAATTTTTAATTATTCCTTCATTTTATTTTGTCTTTTTGGAAAAGTGGAAGTGGAAACGAACTATGTGATGGTTGGCCTTCCAAAGACCACCCATTAAAATAATGAAGGTTGTAGTGAAGAGGTGACGAGAGATGAAGGAAAATTGGGGAGAATAGTGGCATAAATGAAAGCTCAAAGAGGGAAAGTTTCTCAAAGTTTGGTGTAGGAGTCATAGAAAATGTCTACACTGAGTGAAGGTGTCTATGAGCCTTGGTCATCTAGAGCTTGTACTATCAGTGAGTAACAATAAACAAATTTTGTGTATAGCTCACCCCGTTATAATTATCTTCCGAGCCTAATAAAATCTCCATTAGATGTTGAGCTTCCAGTATAAAAATCTGTGTCATTTGTGAGTTTTATCACTATGTAATTGCTGGTTTACATGATAAATTGTTTAATGGAGAAAACACATCCCAACAACTCTTTGTTTTCCACCTTTAAATGAATTTGGAGAGAGAAAATCAATGGTTCTCAATCCATAGCTATTGCTATATGATTGTAAATTGCTCATTTAGTTTTTAATATTTGTTAAGGGGAAATTCTCACTCCCTACGTTGGATTTGTTGTTGGTTGGCATTTTCTCACAACCCGTTGTCCATACCTGTTTCTTTGGGCCACCATTCTCTTTTTGGATGCCGTTGTTCTTTTCCACGACCCATTCTCACTGTTTCCAAGTTGTTGGGCATCTTCTCATTGCCACAAATAATTGATCGACTTATTTTCCATGTCTGGGTGTTTATCCTTTTCCCATAGACCATCCAGAGACTGTTCTCAACGTTTTAGAGCTGCTTGGGCATTTATCTTTTTCCTGTAGACCATACACAAACAATATTCAATGTTTCAATGTTGTTTGGGAGTTTTTACCTTGGCCACAAGATTTACGATTTCCTCACGTCTTTCTCTCTCCTAAAGGCCATGCATTCCTTTCCTTAAATGTTTCCATCTGCTGGGTGCAAAGGGAAGTGTGTCATAGTTATTCTTTTTTTTACTGCTGTAAATGGAATGACTACTCTATATTAATTGAGATAAAGAGCTATTTTGTGTTAATGAGATGAGAAGTGTTATCGCACAATATTGTATGTTGGGCAAAGCATGACCCAACCACCAATTGGTGACAACTTAGAGAGCACCTACCCACTATCACCTTAGGCAGGTGTTCCCGTCACTTTAGAGGTGAGGTAGTCACCTTAAAGGGGGAATCCCATTGACCCCAGGGGGATTGAGATGGAAAAGGATAAATATGAGTGGATGTCCCTAGAGGTCAACTCTAAATGGTAGGAAGATCTTGGAAAGGGGTCTTGGGAAGGTCTAAGGGTTTCCAAATGAGTTGAGTGACCTGCCGAGAGTAAAGTATCTGCCCGAGACACAACAAAAACCAAAGATACTTGTAATATGTTAGTTGGACAAGAAAGATAAGCTTGCTGTTCCTAATTTCATAAAAAAAAATGACAAATATCAACTCATAAAAGATAGTAAACGCAGCAATATAAGTGCTAAGCATATGATAAAATAAACAAGAGACAAGCTAGTGAAAGCTAGCTCAACTCAACAATGATTAAGCAAATCTCTAGCACAAAAAGAAAGGATGAAACAAAAGCTTGCTTCAATGATATTTATCATCCTTATGGCTGTAGAAAACCAAACTTGATAGTAGAAAAATAAGCCAATGAAAACTACTTATAACTAGCTCAACAAGTGCGCTAGGGTTAGTAGAGAGTTAGGGCAAAATTATGGGTTAGTCCTGTTGAATTACTGATAAGGGGGGTGAATCAATAATAACGTAATTATAATCCTTTTTCTCCAAATAATCCAAGTGTTATATCAATGTAGAATTATTATCCAATAATCAACAATAAGAAATGAACAATCACACACATACACAATACACCATTGTTTTAGGTGGAAACCCAAATCAGGAGAAAACCACAAAATGCTTTATTTTATATGTCTTGAAGAATTACATTCATTGGAAGCACCAACTTCCTTTTTTTTCCAGCTGCATCTGGAAGGAGGCTCCAACCCCCTAGTTTCTTAGACTATAACCTGAGGGAAGCTCCAACTCCCCAATTCTCTGGCTACAACCAGAAGGAGGCTACAACCCCCTATGTTCTCCAACTACAACCAGAAGGTGGCTACAACCACCTGTCCTTGCCCCATCCAACCACCCTGAAGTAGAAGTAGAATGATGGAACCACTGTCACACTATCATTGTGAGATATAACGCTGTAAACATGTACCAATAAACCTAGACCATGCATCAACCATGCATCAACCTGTACCTCAACCTGTAACATAAACAAGTGCATCAACCGTACACCAACCTATACCAAACAATCTATAATCAACATGTACCATAAACAAGTGCAACCAACCATGTACCAAGTATGTACCAATCATGTGTCAAGTACTCATCAACTATGACTCATCAATATGTACCAACATCATCAACTATACACCTCATGTATGTGCCAACTCATCAACTAATTGTCTCAACCATGTACCCAAATTGTATCTCAACCAAAATCCCTCATTAATTTCATCATCCAAATATGATTTGTAACTCTGTAATAGACCTGGTGTATATGATCACATACCTGCAAACCTTCCTTAACTTTAACAACAAGAAACTAACATTTTTATCAAACGTTTCTTTAGTCTCACAAGACTAGTTTTGGATGAGTCAACAACCCTAACTGGAAATAATCATAACTTTGTACCTGTAATGAATAAAGATCTGAAACTAATACAAAATGTTCTTCAATGTGTTTCCTGAAATTCCTCCAAGTGCCACTACTTGGAACTTCTCAGAAAAGGAGTTATGGCAAAAATGACACACCTTGATGAATTCTATATTATTTTAGAGAGCGACCTTGTAGAGCGTGCCTGCACAGAATATTTGTTGAATTGATCTGAAACTGTTACATAGAATACTAAAGACTGTAATCTAACCAACACATTTTTTCTTATTGAATTTGGATCTGTTATGAAGAAGTTATAATGTTTTTACTCGAAACACATGTTTTTGACTAGTTTCAGGACTAGCCACAAACCCTATTTTCCATGGAGTGTAACTACAAAAATATGACGCACAAGATGAATTTTTTACCACAGATACTTGGATATGTTTCCTCAATGGAATAGCAATTTCATGGTCTGAATCATTCTAGAAATTTTTTTATTGCGAAAATGGTGAGATGACCTGAAAAAAATACCTTAGAAAACATCATCAAAATAATTTATCCTTCCTTGAATTCCAGCCTTCTTTTCTTGATTTTTTTTTTCAGAAATTTGGCTTAGATATCCTTTGGTTACCTCATACATCTATAGGTATTCAATATGCTCAAGTGTGTATTAAATGAAAGAGCCTTGCCTCTTATTTATACTCTCCAAGTAGCTTCCTTAAAAACATCTTCTAGGTCACTTTGCCCACTTTCCTTATTTTAGGGTTAACCCACTTCTAATTTCTCCATTAAATTTATTATTGAATTAATTTATTTTGTATTCACTCTGAATTATAGTACACTCATCACTTGACTTTATTATTTACGTTTTAAAATCTCTTAAACCACTTTGACTACTTTGACCTTTTGGGGCTTCTAGATGACATATGAGGGTCCTCCAACTTCGTAAAGCCATAACTCTCAAACCGTGAGGAGTTATGTCATGTTCCACATACCACCAGAAATGGAATGACATGTATTATCCATATAGAATATTATTACCTAAAGATATATCAAAAATCATACTATTATCCATCAAACAAACTTGGGTCCATTACCCAAACCTGGGTTTTCCAATTTCTCATGGCCACAACTCTCTAACCGTGAGGAGTTATGTGACGTTCCACATACCACCGAAAATGGAATGACAAACACTATCCATTTAGGATAGTTTCACTGACAAATTCACCAACGTTCATCTCATTATTCCACAAATAAGCATGGGTTCTCTAACCATACTTCTAGGATAACTCAATCCGCAAAGCGTCTTCCTGTGAGGGATTTCACCATAAGGGGACCACTTTGGAGTTCATCCATTTCTACTTATTATCAACCATGAAAAGAAAATAAGGAGTCATCTTTACATCAAACAATCTTGGGTCCATTACCCAACCTTTGTGCTACAGGGCTTTCTTCAAAGGTTGACATCAATGACAACTAACCTTAATCAACAATCTCCCCCTTTGGCATTGATGAAAACACTTTGATACAATAATGAAATCATATCACTCATGCTCCGCCTAGAACCATGCCTTTGTCCTCTGCATCTGATAAATACCCCCCCCTTTTTCATCAATGGCAAATGTATCTTTCCATCTGGTGTTTCTCCCCTTGACTGAACTGTCCTCTTATGGTTCTTCCTCGTGTAAATCTAAGACATATAAGATAAGCATTCAAAAAATATTCATTTTGGAGTAGAAATAACTCCAAGTCTTTGGTGAATATATTCAAAGGATTCCCATGGAAGTGGTTTTGCGAAGATGTCTGCCACTTGTTATTTTGTGCCCACATACTCAATTCTGATGTTCTTTTCTGCAACCTGCTCCCGTAGAAAGTGATACTTTATTGGAATGTGCTTCGTCTTGGAGTGCATCACCGGGTTCTTCAAGATATTGATGGTTCTTGTATTATCACAATAGGTTGGAATGGGCTCATCATACTCAACCTGTATATCTGTCAGAGTTTGTTTCATCCAAAGAACCTGTGTACAACATGATGCTGCTACAATATACTCTGACTCGACTGTAGATAAAGATACTGATGATTGTTTTTTACTTAGCCATGATAATAAACACTCACCCAAGTAGAACACTGCTCCACTGGTGCTTCGTCAGTCATCCATACAACCTACCCAATCTACATCTGTGTAGGAAATAAGTGATAGAGCCTTTCCTTTTTGATACCATAATCCAAACTCTTCTGTTCCTTTGAGATATCTGAAAATCCTCTTCACTGCTAACACATGTGACTCCTTTGGTGCTGCTTGAAATTGTGCCACCTGTCCAACTGCCTGCATTACATCTGGTCTATATGCTGTCACATATAGTAGGTTGCCAACCATTGACCTGTATTGCCTTTGATATGTAGAATTCAAATCATCATCTTTGCTCAACTTGCAACCGGTTTGCATGGGAGTGATAACTGGTTTGCAATCTTCCATTCCGAACCTCTTTAACATTTCTATGATATACTTAGTTTGAGAAATAAAGAGTCCTTGGTTTCTTTGACGTATCTGGAGTCCCAAAAAGAAGGATAGTTCTCCAAGTAACAACATTTTAAATTCATTCTGCATATATTTTACAAATTTCCAGCTTAACCTGTCATCATCACTACCAAAAGTAATATCATCAACATAAACTTCAATTAATAAAATATTACCTTCACTTACTTTGATGTAGAGGTTGTTGTCCGCACTTCCTTTTCTAAACCCTGCCTGCTACAGATACTTATCCAGTCTAGAGTACCATGCTCTAGGAGCCTGTTTGAGACCATACATAGCCTTCTTTAATTTACACACATAATATGGGTTCTCTGACAACTGAAATCCTTCTGGTTGTTCAATGTAGACTTCTTCTTCAAGTTCCCCATTCAGAAAAGCTGATTTTATGTCCATCTGATATACTTCAACATTTTTGGAGCATGCATAGGCTAAAAGCAACTGGATTTCTTCCATTCTGACAACTGGGGAAAATGTCTCTTCAAAGTCGATTCCTTCAATATGTGTATATTCTTTACATACCAATCTAGCTTTGTTCCTTGTAACTTGTCCATCTTCATTTAATTTATTCCTGAAAACCCATTTTGTGCTGATCACATTCTTATTCTTTGGTCTTGGAACCAGTTCCCAAGTGTCATTTTTCTCTATTTGATCCAATTCTTCATTCATGGCCTTATTCCAAAATTCATCCTAGTTGGCTTCTTCAAAACAACTTGGTTCAATTGTAGATAAGAGTGCTAGGCGTGTTTGTTCTGGTGAATGGATTTTTCTTCTAGTCTCAACTCCTGCATCTTTGTTTCCAATAATCTGATCTGAAGGATGATTCTTATGTACTCGTTTGCTAGGTGTTTTTGGAGATACTTGCTGAACTTGCTCTTATGATTCTGTTGGATTCTCTTCATCTTCCTCTTCTACTTCATCTTCTGCTTCTTCTTCTTCGAAAATTTGTTCCATTGATATGTTTTCCTCTTCCTTTGATTCTGGTTTGCCTGTTTCATCAATTGTTACATTGATGCTTTCCACAACTTTGTTCAGTCTTATATTCTAACACTTGTATGATTTCCTTGTACTTGAGTAACCAACAAGTAATCCTTTTTCCACACAAGAGTCAAACTTTCCCATTCTTCCATCTTCTCTTTTGATGTAGCATTTGCTTCCAAAAACTCTGAAGTGCTTGTAAGGTAGCTAGAGAGGTAGTGGGGGGGCCCAGAGGGCCCATAGTGATAATAGTGGAAGTCATTCAATATAAGGTGGAGTAGGTCCACTATATTATTAAATAAGGCCCACTATGGTAGTTAGATATAATAAATGTAAGAGGACTTCTTAGAAGGTTCTACTTCTAGAAGATTTCTCCTCTAGAATGTTCTTAGGTGATGGTAGCACTATATAAAGGGGTTCAAGCAATGTAATGAGATATGAAGAGAAATATTATATTGTGAGCTGTAACTCAATATGAGTATGCCCCCTCGAAGAGGCAAGTGAACAAGAGGATCCCTTCCATAATAGGATCCATTGTATGGTGTTTCCCTACCTCAAGGGTTTGGTAATAATAAAGTGTGGTTTTTTCTATATTTTTCTCTGAATCTTTGTGGTATTTTGCATGAAAGTATTTGGTTCTTAACAATTGGTATCAGATCACTTTTCTTGGCTGGAGTTGTGGGCAAATATTTTTTATTTTTGCAGATTTTTTTTTTTGGAGAAGAAAAAAGAGGGCCGCGACATTACAGAAATTTTCAGTATATTTTTGTGAAAAATTTGCAGAAGAAAGTTGTATATCTGAGTTCCTCTCAGAAAAAAACCCAAGTTGAAAAAAAAATCATTTGAAACGGAGTCCGGGAAGTCAAGATATTGAAGTTTTTAAAATCTGCAATTTTTCAGGGTTTTTTTTTCCGCGGACGACGACACGTTTTTTTTATTATTTCTGTAGCAGCTGGAGGCTTAATTTTCCCAAACAAATTACAGATCTGAGTTCCTCTCACAATTTCACCCAATTTCAAAAACAAAATCATCCGAAATAGAGTCTGGGAAGTGAAGTTTTGAGCATTGTAAATTCAACAGTTTTTTAGGGTTTTTCTAGAAAAGCCGCGATTTTCTGCCGTAACTTATTGGGTCTATTTTTTATTTTTTTTTCATGACGGTTGAGGGACTGAAGAGTTCATAGGGTTCTCAGATGGATATTTCTTCTCAAACCCTTAAATAAATTCTAGATATTACTAAATCATTCAAAGCCCAATTGTTTGACACATTGAATGACAGATTTGATGGACTCAATGATAGTTTTCATAGTATTCAAGATTCATTGGATAACGTGCAGGAGAGATTTCTTATGGAAGACCTCATGGATGAATATAATCAAGAAATATATGTTTGGTATGATTTTGAGGTTGATTGCGATTATTGGTATATGTATAGTTGTCATTTCTGGGATGAAAAACACTTCCATATTCTATTTGATGACTCTACTCCACCTTCTGTAGATAACATCAATGTACTACATCAGGAGCTAGTTACCAGCATCCAACCTGTATATTCTACAATGGTATTGTTCCTTCCAGATTCATCTTTGATCATCTCCAACTATGTGGATGGATATTCTTATTTGGATCTACATGATAGGTGTCAGTATTGGGAGCATCATTTTCAATTGGTTATTAGGTGTCGATACCTTCCATGTGGGTTTCACATGAACAATTAGACATGGAACCCTAGTTTACAATGGCGGTTGGACTACTTCAGCATGGTGGCTTCCATTTCTCAATGGGATCCTGGTTCTCTAGTCTACTTCAACACTATGGTACACACTTATTCATGGGACCTTGGTATATGGTTGTACATCAAGCGTTGAGAACAACGCTTTCATAAGGGGGATGGAATGTAAGGTAGCTAGAGAGGTAGTGGGGGGGCCCAGAGGGCCCACAATGATAATAGTGGAGGTCATTCAATGTAAGGTGGAGTAGGTCCACTATATTATTAAATAAGGCCCACTATGGTAGTTAGATATAATAAATGGGTAGTTAGATATAATAAATGTAAGAGGACTTCTTAGAAGGTTCTACTTCTAGAAGATTTCTCCTCTAGAATGTTCTTAGGTGATGGTAGCACTATATAAAGGGGTTCAAGCAATGTAATGAGATATGAAGAGAAGTATTATATTGTGAGTTGTAGCTCAATAGGAGGATTCCCCCTTGAAGAGGCAAGTGAACATGAGATGATCCCTTCCATAATAGGATCCATTGTATGGTGTTTCCCTAACTCAAGGGTTTGATAATAATAAAGTGTGGTTTTTTCTATATTGTTCTTTGAATCTTTGTGGTATTTTTGTATGCAAGTATTTGGTTCTTAACAATGATTCACATTTGCTGGTCTTCCTTTCCATATCTCATAGGGAGTTTTATCAGTGTTGTTTATGAGAATTACTCTGTTTTGAATGTGAACTGCTGTCTCCATTGCATGTGTCAAAAACATATCTGTCAATTTGGAATCCATTAGAATTGTTCGAGCCATTTCCTGTACTATCATGTTCTTTCTTTCAACAACTCCATTCTGTTGAGGTGTCCTAGCAATGAAGAATTGCCTTTTTATTCCATGATTGCTGCAGTAGTCCATAAATTCCTTTGAAGTGAACTCTCCTCCATTATCAGATCTCAAATTTTTTATTCTTGAATCCATCTCATTTTCAACCATTTCCTTGTAGATCTTGAAGTTTTCAAAAGCTTCTGACTTATTCTTGAGAAAACAAACTGCAGTAATTCTTGTATAATAATCAACTAATAACATAAAGTATCTCTCACCTTTTATGCCATTTGTTGTAGTTGGTCCAACTAGATCAGTATGCACAATTTCTAGTGGTCTTGTTGTTGAATATTCCTTTGATTTGAACCCGGTCTTTCTTTGCTTTCCTTGTTGACAATGCTTGCATAAAGTGTTGGTTGGTTTCGTGATCTGGGGAATTTCTCTGACTGCTTCTCTTTTGATGACTTTGACAAGGTTATCAAAATGCACGTGACCCATTCTTCTGTGCCATAGCCAACCTTCATTTTCCTTTCCTAGACAAAACTTTTCATTTTCAATTTCACTTAACACATATATGTTGTTTAATGTTCCTGCAGTCGTACCGACCAATTTCCCTGAACCTTCTCCTCTTATCTCACACTTTTGTGAATCGAAAGTAACTTTATGACCTTGGTCACACATTTGACTCACACTTAGAATATTACATTTCATATCTTCTACCAGTAGAACATTTTGTGCCTTTTTATTCTTGTTCCCAATTCAGACTGTGCCGTTTCCAATGATTTTGGTTGAATTATCATTTCCGAATGAGACTGATCCATTTCTTTCCTTTCACAATGTAATAAATTTGTCTCTATCACCTATCATGTGTTTTGAACACCCACTATCAACATACCAACCGTGTTTCTTCTTCTTAGCTTGTAGAGCAACTATGCATTCTTCATTGCTATACTGATCTTGCTTTCTTATCCATGTTTTTTTATGAGGTTCTTGTCTGTGACTGTTGTTATTATGTTGAGGTTTTTTAGGAGGGACTGTCATTTTGCAATTTTTGGCCACATGTCCAAAATTGTTACATTTGCAACATTCCACTTCAGTGCTCAAATATTCAAACCTATTGTAACTTATTCTTTGTTTTTCACTAGGTTTTCTTGAGTAACCCCTTTGTATATGACTCTCAAAGTTGTTATTGTTCCTATTGCTAGCTATGAAATTCACAGCTTTATGTCCAAAATTATTACATGCATAACACAAACCAAAAAATATAGTTTGATACCTGGGAGTTGAAGATCTTCTGAAAGAAGGTGCTCTTATGAATCCTTTTTCTTCTTGAGGCCTATCTGTCTGTTGTTGATTCTGAAATCTGAATCTTCTCGGTGGAGGAGTGTCCCTGTAATCTTCCTTGTACATATTCCTATCCCCTTTGATTGTTTCTACATAGCTTTTTGGATTTGTTTCTTGCTCTGTTATTTTGGAGTTTGATCCATTCTTTGTTTGATTTTATCCAAGTCCATAGTTGTCAAGATATGATTTTTGATTACTGATAATGTCATCCATAACTTTTGAGCTATTCTTCATATTTTTCTTTTGAATATCCTTTCTTAGTGTGACAATATCTGCTTCCAAATTTCCAATGATCTTGTCATTTTCTTCTAGTTGTTCTTTGAGTGCTTCTTCAATTCTTTTATCTTCTTCTATTTGAACCTTCAATATTGTGATCATTTGTTCTAGTTCTCGAGTGTCATTTTTCTTGTCTAGTTCTGCTTGTAGTTTTTTATTTTTCTTCTTTTATCTTCTGATAACTTCTATGGCACACATTAATTTTTCTCGATAGTCAACTTCTGTCTCATCAATTTCGTCTTTGACTTCTTCATATCCTTCTTCGACTTCTTCATATTCTTCTTTGGAGTCTTCTTTGTCAGAATCTTTTACTGCCATGAATAGAACTCTTCCTGTGTCACTATCACTGATTTCATCTTCATCTGATGATGACATGTCTTATTTGATGCATAAGCTTTTCTTGAAATATTTCTTTGTAGTTATTTTGCCTTTATATGTGTGTTTGCTTCTTGAGTAACCTTCATCATTTCTCTTTTTCTTATGAGGACATTTGTTAGCAA
The DNA here is from genome assembly GCA_009831015.1 of Picea engelmannii. Classification (NCBI taxonomy): domain Eukaryota; kingdom Viridiplantae; phylum Streptophyta; class Pinopsida; order Pinales; family Pinaceae; genus Picea; species Picea engelmannii. Next base: position 478,557 of record ML783192.1, on the reverse strand, counting down.
AATGAACTATACTATCACAATTAAAACAAATTAAATGAATCTTACCTCTATACCTACCATTGGTTCCTTTGTTCAGTCTTTTGATGAAGTTGGCCACTTCTTCATCATCTTCCAAGGCGTCACTGCTACTGCTATATTCTTCTTGTTCCTTTTTATTTTGTTTTGATCTTTTGGATGCTTTGAAGGCTACTTCTTTTACATATGGATTTTCTTGTTCAATTTTCATTTCATATGCTTTGAAGATTCCATGCAGTTCGTCCATGCTTATTGAGTTTCGATCCAATATTTCTTCTAGTGATGATATCTTAGGGTTGAATCTCATAGGAAGAGATCTTAGCACCTTTTGAACAATTACAGATTCTTCGATTTCTTCTCCCAATCCTATGATTGCATTCACTGTTTCGTCAACTCTTAATAAGTAGGCTACAATATTCTCATCTTCCTTCATTTTTAGTTGTTCGAACTGACCTCTGTACATTTGAAGTTTTGTTACTTTGACTTTTGTATCTCCTTCATAAATATTTCGAAGCTTGTCTCAAATCTCTTTAGTTGATTTACAATGTGCAAATTTGGTGAATATTGTTTCACTGAGACCATTCAAAAGTGAATTTGTAGCTTTGGAATTATTCTGACCAATTTTCATTGCTTTGTCATTTATTGGTGGAACTGCTGGTACTGTGTATCCATCTACAATTGATTGCCAAATTTCAAACCCTTGTGCTTGTATATATGTCTTCATCCTTATGCTCCAAAAATCATACTTCTGTCCATCAAAGTGTGATATTCCATTTTTATATGAGTTGGTACTCTCCATGATCTACCTTTCAGTGGTTAAACTGATTTCTGAAGGAACCTTCTCTAAAATCAATTGTTGGATTACTGAGAGGGGGGGTGAATCAATGATAGTGTAATTATAATCCCTTTTCTCCAAATAATACAAATTTTATATCAATGTATAATTATTATCCAATAATGAACAATAAGAAATGAACAATCACACACATACACAATACACCAGTGTTTTACGTGGAAACCCAAATCAAGAGGAAACCCAAAATGATTTATCTTATATGTCTTGAAGAATTACATTCATTGGAAGAACCAACTTCCTTTGTTTTCCAGTTACAACTGAAAGGAGGCTCCAACTCCCTAGTTTCTCAGGCTACAACCCGAGGGAAGCTCCAACTCCAACATATGAGGGTCCTCCAACTTTGTAAGGCCATAACTCTCAAACCGTGAGAAGTTATGTGACGTTCCACATACCACTAGAATTCAAATGACATGTACTATCCATATAGAATAGTATTACCTGAAAATATATCAAAACTCATAATGTTATACATCAAACAAACTTGGGTCCACTACCCAAACCTGGGTTCTCCAACTTCTCATGGTCACAACTCTCTAACCGTGAGGAGTTATGTGACATTCCACATACCACCGAAAATGGAATGAAAAGAACTATCAATTTAGGATAGTTTCACTGAAAAATTCACTGGCGTTCATCTCATTATTCCACAAATAAGCATGGGTTCTCAAACCATACTTCTAGGATAACTCAATCTGCAAAGCGTCTTCCCGTGAGGGATTTCACCATAAGGGGACCACTTTGGAGTTCATCCATTTCTATTTATTATCAACCATGACAAGACAATAATGAATCATCTTTACATAAAACAATCTTGGGTCCATTACCCAACCTTTTGTTGGTTGTGGAGCCTGATTATCTTCCTGATTCAGAGGTCCTTACTTTCAGCCGTGTTTATACCCCATGAAGTATTTACACCCCATAAGTATGTACACTCTTCCACGTGGGGGAGTGTAGAGGGGTGGTACCCCCTATGCGGGGTCCGAGGGGGATATCCCCCCGGCTGGGGGGTTTGGGGGAAAGCAAGCCCCCAACAGGGGTTCGGGGGCGAATCCCTTGAAGCATAAATTGCCTTGTAAAAGTATATTGTAATTTCATTGTAAATCTGGACCGTTCATTATAAGGTCATAGATCTAATGGTAGAGATTATGTTAGGTTTTTTTTTTCCCTAGAAGGCAACCCTCTTTTATGAGGGAAATGTATTGCGGCTATTGTGGATGGTGAATATTGTATTCTGAGAGAGGAGACCGTGAAAGAAAGAAGAGGAAGTTACAACAGGTTTTGCTGTAGGTTGTATCCCTTCATTTACTAGATAATAATGAAGGAAGGACCTGAAAATTTCTCTGGTGGACGTAGCCCACACTGGGTGAACCACGTAGATCTGTGTCTCTCTTGTATTGTGTGTCTTCTATGTTTTGTTTTTGCATTTGTTTTATTTTATTGCTCCGCGGTCCTGTTTTTCTAACAACTGGTATCAGAGCATAAGGTAACTCGCAGGAAAAGAGGGTTCCTGGTTCGAGTGGGAGCAATGTCGGAAGATGGAAAGTTTAGGGTCGAGAAATTTAACAGCCAAAACTACCAGTTATGAAAGATATAGATGGAAGACTATTTATATCAGAAGGATCTATTCCTACCATTGAGCGGAGTAGCAAAGAAGCCGACGACCATGAAGGACAAAGAATGGGAGATTCTTGACAAAAAGGCTCTAGGAACAATACAGTTGAGCCTGGTAGCGTCGATGGCTTTCAATATTTCGAAAGAAAAGACAACGAAGGGTTTGATGGACACGGTGGCCAAATTGTATGAAAAACCCTCTGTGTCGAATAAGGTATTTCTAATGAAGAGATTATTTAATATGAAGATGTCAGAAGGTGAATCTATTGCAGATCATTTAAATGAATTTAATACGGTTACTAATCAACTAAGTTCTGTAAAAGTGGACTTTGATGATGAGGTTAGGGCTCTTCTAATCTTGTGCTTATTGCCAGAAAGCTGGAATGGCTTGGTCATGGCTGTAAGTAACTCCGTCTCTAGTTCAAATACTTTAAAATTTGATGATGTTGTTGGTGTTATCCTTAGTGAGAAAATGCGACGAAAAAGCACAGGTGAGACATCAGGAAATGCGTTGAACATGGAGAACAAGGGAAGACAAAAGGATAGAGGAAAGGGCTCAAGAAACCGCGGAAATTCTAGGAAGGGTAGATCCAAATCCAGACTTGGAAAGATAGAGTGATGGAATTGTGGGAAGAAATGACATCTGAAGAAAAACTGCAGAGCTCCAAAGAAACAAAGAGATGGACAGTAGGAGAGAAATCAGGAAGCAAATGTAACAGGTGATGTGTTACAAGATGGTTTGATTTTTTCTGTAGATAATATTTATGAGTCTTGGGTAGTAGATTCAGGAGCTTCATTTCATGCCACACCCCATAGGAAACATTTTCTAGATTATGTTCAAGGTGATTTTGGATAGGTTCATTTGGGTGATGATAAACCATGCAAAATTGTTGGAATGGGAAAGGTAAAAATAAAGCAACGAAATGGAAACCAATGGTTGTTGAAAGAGGTAAAACATGTTCCAGATTTAAGCAAAAATCTGATTTCAATAAGGAAGTTGGCAAGTGAAGGTTGTATATCCATATTTACAGATAAGACGTGGAAGGTCATCAAAGGATCATTGGTGATAGCGAAAGGAGAGAAGGTAGGTACATTGTATTTATGTACTGGTAATACTGACTCTTCTATATCTTTAACTTCTACAGGAGTGGATACAACACTATGGCATCATAGGCTGGGACACATGAGTGAGAAGGGTATGCAGATCCTTCACAAAATAAATTTGTTGCCAGATCGTAAACAAATTGATTTGGACTTCTGTGAGCATTGTGTTTATGGAAAACAAAAGAGAGTCAAATTTCTCAGAGTCGGAAAAGAAAAGAAGAATGAAAGGTTAGAGCTTGTGCATACAGATGTATGGGGACCAACTTAGGTATCATCTCTTGGTGGCTCTCATTATTATGTTACTTTTATTGATGATGCAACTAGAAAAAAATGGGTTTATTGCATTCAACACAAATCTAATGTTTTTGATACTTTTAATAAATGGAAAGCTTTAGTTGAGAATGAGACAGGAAAAAGTTTGAAGTGTCTCAGATCAGATAATGGAGGTGAATACTGCAGCAAGGAGTTTTATGATTACTGTTCATACCATGGGATTCGTAGAGAGAAGACAATTCCACAAACACCACAAGAAAATGGTGTGTCAAAAAGGATGAACAGGACAATCATGGAGCGTGCAAGGAGTATGAGATTGCATGCTGGTTTTCCCTTACAGTTTTGGGAAGATGCTGTAGATACTGCTATTTACTTAATAAACTGAGGACCTTCAAGCTCTTTGGATGGTATAATTCCAGAGGAGGAATGGACAGGAAAAAAGGTAAACTATTCTTTTTTGAAAACTTTCGATTGTGAAGCATTTGTCCATATTGATAAAGAAAATAGAACAAATCTTGAGGCAAAATCCAAGAAATGTACCTTTATTGGATATGGTGTTAATGATTTTGGTTATC
>ML783192.1:411037-434606 GCA_009831015.1 Picea engelmannii | reverse complement strand
CATGGTTTCAACATTTTTGCAGGCAAGCCTTTATCGCAAGAGTTCACCGTTCGAGACTGGAATAACAATGTCCACGGGACATCATCAACCTTGCAACTTTTGGACCACTTCTGTCCCGTAACAGGCAGGCTGGTTGCCGAGCTAAGAAACTGTTCATTAATTTCAAGTTGAACATCTCCAACTTTGGCTCGACAGCCATCGAATGATAATGCAAATTTCCGAGCCACGATAGGGTTGTAACCATCGAACTTCTTTATAAACGGGAGCCACCCAAACTTTTCCAGGTCGCTATAAGTGCCATCAAACATCATCAATGCTTGGCACCCGTTGGGCTCGGCTCTTACGACAGGAGCCATGGATTCTGTTCATGATAGGGTTTGGTTTAAACCATACAACACGCAGGAGTAAAAACGATAGGGCTTAACAGTTGCAGGTGCTCAAAGGGGTGTGAATCAATGTAATGCGTGCGAAGGTGGTGGGATTACCACCGCCATGCAGTGCATTAAAGGCTGGGTACAACGCTTTCCCATCAGTCATCATAACGTTTGAAACATATTAATCGACCAACCCACATTGGTGTATAGCCACATCAACATGCCATCGATCAAACATAAAACAAATACCATATGTTAAATTTATGCGCCAAGTGTATAGTTCGATCCAACATGACATCCAAAGGTTTTACCAACGCGACAAGTGTAACCCAAATATGAAACCAAATTGATATATGACCCATGCGTTTTTTAGCATAATCAAAGTGTAAAAACATTGCAACCAATGACCTTATGAAATCGATAAGTTAAGAGCTCAAAACAATAAGAATCATATCATATATAAAACCAAAATCAACTATGACCCTTATGAAATCAAACATAACTCATAACTTAACATTTTCAATACTTTACCAAAGAAATCAAGTTGCGCAATCAAAGTGAATGGATATAATTTGAAAGAAATTTGTAGTCATACAATAAACCAATGGTAAAGTGTCTTTCAGAAAATCAATAAAAGACTACGATAGTCCAGACAACAATGGAGGAGTTTTCACACTTTCAGTTGTGAAAACTGAAACGAAATCAAACTGCAATTGTCGCAAGAAATGAAACAAATGTCTAGTTGCAAAATGCGACGATGACTTGTCGATTAGAAGACAATTAGGTGTAGGCAACTTTTTTAGGGCAATTAAAAAAAATATTATTGGCTGCCAACAAAACCTTGGTAGGGCAAGATGGATCGCCCGAGAGAATGTATAACAGTGAAGGGGATGCCTGAGCCTAGGCTTGGAGGGTGAGTGACCGCAAGGAAGAGGAGATCTTAATAATTCTTGTAAACTATTGGGATCATGCACACAGTGGGTAGTTTCCCATGCAGAAAAACCTTGGAAAGGAAGATAAAATCATGATAGATCTTGTGAACTATTGAATTGGAATCATGCACCCAATGGGTACATCAAGGAAAGCAATGAGCATGGATAACAAAACTACCATGTGGATATAGATCCACAAACTGTACAGATAAGTACTATTCTAGAATATGAATTTTCCTTTTTAATTTGGAACAACAATAAGATGTTTTCACACAAAATTGTGATTAATGTGCTTGTTGTCCAAGAATTATTGAAGGCAGGTGACGAAGACTAAGATTCTGAAAGAGGACCTGACCGAGGATGAAGGTCAAGACTTCTGAAGTGGCCAAATGAGAAAGGTATCATAGGTGTTTTGAGAAAAGAACACCAAGAGCGATGTTCCTTTAAGGGGGATGGAATTGTAACACCCCTGTTTCCCCCAATTTGTAAATAATCATAGAATAGGAATTACCATGCTAATGCATGAGGAAAATGTAAATGTATTATTGTTTGAGTTGCCAATAACTGACTGTGGGGGTGAAGCCTTGAAAGTACTGGCCATGATATCACTAGAGGAAGAATGTGAAAACCATACAATAGGGTTCATATATCAAATAACCCCAAATCTTCATGATAAGGATGAAAAACCTCCTTTGAATCCCAAGGAAAGGAAAGTAGTCAATGAAGAAAGAACGGTGGTTGAATCACCAACCACCCCCCCATGAATGGAATCATGGGTTGTCGGCTCGAAGTACTGCAGGGACCTGCAGACCTGAGTTTCCTTCTGACAAAAGGAATAGATAGGCCGGCGAAACTGTCCAAGGTAAGAGGGACACAGGGGAGAGGAGAAGGAAAACCAGAGACGAGAACAAGATCTCACAAGGGAGAGGCGTGAAGCTCTCCAGTGGATCATGAACATAAGGTTGCGAGCTTGATGCCGAAGAGCATCTGAGAAACCTCTCCGAGGCCACAAACGAGTGAGAAAGCTCCGAGTTGCAGAAAACATGACCCGAATAGAAACTAAAATAGAGAGAGAACCCTCGAGAAGAGTGAGAGTTCCCTGGTGATATCATGGCTTGGCACAGGGGTGGCCAAAGTGCTAATATTGAATTCCTTTGAGCCTATGGTCGGGTGGAAGGATGAACACCCACAGTCAGTTGGTTGGTGGCAACCTGTAATAGATAAGTGATTTATTACTCTGTGTAATTTAGCTGTAACTGGGCATGAATTTGGTTATATGGTGTATGTTTCAGGAATTGTGCTTGATTTATGAATGGATATACTGTGTCTCTTTCCTTACTGATTGCCTGTATAATTAGGCCAGTAAGAGATTATATGGATAGGACATGATTGGTGCTTGTAAATACTTGTGTCCTGAGGCAGCTTGAGTTAGAGCCACGAGCAGTGAGTTCGTCGACCTTAGGCATAGTCTCATGTACACATGCCAACCTTCCTAGTTGTCTAGAGTCCCTTGGAGGATGAATTCTGTTAAGCTCAAGAGAGGTAGTGTAGTTATGCATAGGCTCCCTACAAGGCAAGTAGAGACCGAGACTCACTCAAGTCCTAGACTTGACAAATGAGTGCAAGGGGTGTGCGGAACACTCTTCTAAGAGTCAAGCCTAGGATAAAGAGTGAAAAACTCTTAATTCCTTCATAACTGAGAAAGCTCAGGAGGGAAAACACTGTTTGTAAGTGCTGGTGAGACCCAATAGTCGGCTCGTAGTAGAACATCGAAGGCTGAGACCTTTGAAGCATCGAAATATTTCGAGATCGGGAAGAAAGACAAAGCTCAGGAGGAAGATCAACAACAACCCTTAGATCAACTGTAGAGTGTGGATTTGGACCATTGAAATCCTACGTCCAGACACACAGGATAGCATGCAAGAGGAGAGGATCTGAACGGATGGTATAGAACCGTCAGATCTAGAGCGGGGATCGATAGTCATTGGATCCAAATATAGGTGCACGAAAGAAGTCCCGAAATCACTTCAACCGTTGGATCGTTGGAGGATAGGTGGCAAACATCTGAAAGCCACTGGGGTTTCGAAACTTAGGCGTATAAGGGTGGTGAAGAACAAGGATTCACAATCACTGAAATTGCCAAGGTTATTCTGGATCGTTGGATCCAGGGAAACACGTGGCAGAGATCTAACCCATCGGAGTTTCGACATTCGGGATATCTAAGGGCAAGTCTCTTGTACTCACTAGTCTCGAAATACTGACTTGCGAAACCCCGAAATGACATAGTGTGTCTAAAGTTTGGATGTTTCGGTGTTTCGGCACCTGGGAAACCCAAGGGCCAGTTCCCTTGTACTCGCCGATCATGAAACCACGACTTGCGAAACCCCGAAATAATAATAGCGTGGATAAGTCTTGATGTCTCGGTATTTCAACACCCAGGATATCTAGAAGCAAGTCCCTGGTACATGCCAATCCCAAATTCCTGACTTGTGAAATCCCGATATGGCTTAGCGCATGTAGGTTTGGTTTTTTGGTGTTTCGGCACCCAGAAATCCGAAGGGTATGAACCCCTCATCCTCTTCTACCATGAAAACCCGGTACGTGAAACTCTGAAAGGTGGGATGCCAGGTTTTAATCCGAGGCATTGCTAGATGTCACAAACTGTTGGTCCCTTTTAGATTTCGGAACTTCGAGAGACAAGAGAGAAGAGGAACACATGCATCACTATTTCCTAAATCGCGAAAGCTGGAAACACCTCTCTAGTAAGGCCCGTGGTCATAACTAATGATCACATGGGTAAGGATAAGGGATGGTAGGGTCTGCATCAGGCCCCATAGGAATTCGGGGATTCTGTTCCTTGGTGAAAGGAAGGAAAAAACTGAAAAATATTAGTTCCCGTAGTGGGTGTGTGACATACGAGTGATGTCTTAGGCCTTCCAAGGCCAACGTTCCATTGAAAAAGGGCCAATCCCCCTAGTTCAAACTCTGCTGGGGTGCCTTTGGTGGAACATACTCTTCTTTTCCGGTGCAAATCCCCTGATCCAATTTTGTCCCGTCTCTTCCCCCTGATGGGGTCTCAACATCCATCTGGTGGGATCTTCAGCCCCATGGAGGTCCAAACTTATCATCTCCCCATGTGTACCGGTCCAAATGGCACATGTCCATCGGGCATGGTCCTGCACATCAAAAGATACACCCTCCATGGGCTCATTAGTCACAGGGATCATAGCAATGTCAATCACATCTCATCATAATATTATTAAACATGTGCGTAAAATCCCTAATAAATCAGTTAATAGCTCAAAGACGTTACACAAGCCTGCAATAGAAGTCTGGAGAAAAGAACAAGGTGTCCTATTGGGCTAGTGTCCATTGGAAAAGGAAAGTTCCTGGAAGAGACCTCATCCAAGCCATGTAAATGGGTAATGTGGTCAGGGGATGTCCAAGCATCTAGGTGCAATGAGGGCCAATGATGCAATAAATGTTACCTGTGGGTGCTTTCGCTAGAAGGCAAGTTGTACCCATCCCAGATGCATTCATTCCAAGCCCATTCTTGCCTTTTATTATTTTTTATTCTTTTATCTTTTATTTCTTTTCCTTTTTTTTGGTTCAAGAGCTAATCAGGGGACACTGCCCTGGAGTGGTGACCAGTGGTGACATTGTTACCCACATGTACTTTCACAGAAATGAGAAGTTTGGCTCGTGATGAGACCCCCTTTCCCTTGGCCATGCAACTAAGAGTCACTGCCCTGCCATGGTAACCAACTGGTGTAAATGTCACACTACTAGGTACCCATGGACTTAATCGGCTGGCTCGTGATGAGACCCCCCTATCCTCTGGTTAGGTCTTGTTTTATTACTTTTCTGGGTCCCTCTTGTTTCTTGCTGAGAAGCCTTTTATTTCTTTCTCGGGATCCCTGGGCGAATCATCTTGAGGTTTTATTTTTAGGCTTTTATCTTTTACTAGCTTGCTTTTACCTTCTAGTCCTTTATCCCCTTCTTCCCGTGAGATAAGGTGCAATCCTAAAAATAGGTCAACCCAGTGCCCAAACAAGTCAAATGGGATAATTGAGTGGGAAACAAAATGGAACACTGGTGCTATGATGGGAGTGAACAATGGATTTTCAGAAATCCCCTTAGTGGCAAACCAAAACCTATAGACACATTCTTGCTAGGGCACCCTGTGAATCCCCCGAAACATGGTCAAGCAACAAAGTGTAAGATCCAAGCAGTTGTTAGAAATAAAAGGAATTGGATGAACACATTTAATGGTTTTGATGATCAAAGTGACACATACCATGATACCTGGACTAATTACCTCATGAAGCAAGAACCTTCTTTGACATAGGACCAAACCGATGGTGATGGATGCTGCTGCTGCTGACAAGATCAAGATGCTGGAAGAAAGAAAAGGTGGGCCCTCTAGGGCCATGCTAAAGTCAATATTGCTCTCAGTACTCCATGTCTAGGACTTGTGGGACTCGAGACATGATCTCCTAGTTATTCCTAAAAGTGGGGGATAAAACATACTAAAGAAACACACTAAGAAACACACTTTTACCTAACGACACATTAAACCAAGTAGATCTTAACTAACTCCTAAGTGTCTAGATATCCTAACATCCCCCCTTAAGAACAACTTGGGATAGGATGAAGGATTTACAATGTTGACACAATAGGAGAAGGAAGGAGGCATTAGAGCCTATCCCCCCTTAATGACAACTTCCTGAACTCCTAACATAGATCAAAGTTTGGAAAACTTCGCTTCTATAAGAGACATGGTGAAAATGTCTATAACTTGATCTTCTGTATGGAAAAAGAGCACTTCAATAACTTGATCATGAATGAGCTTTTGGATGAAGTGCATGTGTAGCTCGATGTGCTTGCTACAATGATGTTGAACTGGGTCTTTGGCGAGCTTGATGGCATTCTGATTGTCACACCAAAGGCTGGTCTTATGCTGCTGCTTGAATCCAAACTCTGAAAGGACTATCAAAGCCACAAGGCTTCTTGAATTGCATCTACTGCTGCTTAGTACTCTTCTTCTGCTGAAGAAAGTGCAATAGCCTATTGTTTCTTATAGGCCCAAGTGACAGGTCCTAATCCAAGGTTGAAAACATAACCTGCAATAGACTTCTGATCATCAGGGTCGCTGAACCAATCTGAATCAGTGAAACCAACCAATAAAGGAGTCCCCCCTGAACTGCAATGTATCCCAAACTGAACTGTACCACAATCATAGCGAAGTATCCTTTTAGTTTCTTTCCAATGGATTTCATGGGTTTTTTGCATATACCGGGCAACAAGACCAATAACAAAGGAAATATCAGGATGAGTATGAGTCAAGTATAAGAGGCTACCAATTAACTGCCAGTACAGGGTGGCATCAACTTTAGGACAAGTACAGGTGGCAGTAAGATTGACTCCAGAATGGAATGGAGAAGGGGCTGGTTTACAATCATCCATGTGAAAGCAACGAATAAGGTCACAAGCATACTTAGTCTGGGAAAGAAAAATTCCTTCATTGGTTTGCAAAACTTGGAGGCCAAGGAAATAGTGAAAAAATCCTAAGTCTGTCATTTCAAATTTCTTCTTAAGGCTAGTTTTCACATGATTTAAAATTTTTGAGTCACTACCAGTAAGGATAAAGTCATCAACATAAAGGAAAAGGATTATGAGATGGATTCCGACTTTCTTGGTATAGGCATTAGGATTAGAATGACATCTAGAGAATCCGGTGTCAATAAGAAAGATGTCCATTTTGGCATACTAGGCTCAAGGAGCTTGCTTAATACCATAAAGAGATTTCTTAAGGTGACAAACAAGGCTAGAGTCATTATGGACATATCCAAGAGGTTGTTCCATGTAGATTTCTTCTTGCAAATCTCCATGCAAGAAGGCAGATTTAACATCCATATGATGGACCTCCCATTTATGTGAGGCAGCAAGGGCAAGAACAAGGCGGATGGAATTCATTTTGGATATAAGGGAGAAGGTTTCATTATAGTCAATTCTTTCAACTTGGGAAAATCCTTTGGAAACTAACCGAGCCTTGTGTCTTTCAACACTTCCATCTGATGCATACTTAGTTTTGTAGACCCATTTACATTTGACAAGTTTTCTTCCTTTTGGAAGAGGTACAATATCCCAAGTATCGTTTTCCATTAAAGAACGATACTCTTCATTCATTGATGTATCCCAATCTGGGTGACCTGAAGCTTCTACAAATGTCTCTGGATCATGAGTCTCTGAAACTTGAGCCAAAAGAGAAGAGTCTCACTAGAACTGTGAACGTGTTCGATGCTGATCTGAAGGATCACCGACAAGACCACCAGCTACTTCTCATGTTGAATAGACCCATCTAGGAAGCAGTGGAACTGGTGCTGGTTTAGGTTCAAAGGACTCATCTGGAGGAAGGTGAGCGGGCAGAGATGGATTTTCATCCTCACTGTCATCATCTGAAGAAGAAACCAAAAAAGGAACAGAAGAAGGAACAAATGCCGAAGATGGCTCGTAGGTTGAAGAAGGCACAATCACCGAATTAGGCTCGTAGGCCGAGATATTTTCATCAAATTTAACATATCTTATAACAATAATTTCATTACAATGTGGTTGAAGAAGTATACAACCTTTGACATCTTCAGAATAACCAAAAAATATACACTTCTCACTTTTAGGCTACAATGCTTTCCTTTTCTCATCAGGAAGGTGAGCCCATGCTATACTTCCAAATACACGGAAGTGACTTACATTTCGTTTAATTTTATTCCAATCTTGTTCCGGTGTTATATTTTTAAGAGCCTTTATGGGAGTGTGAATGCGTATGTAATTTTCACAGTTGATTGCTTCCGTCCAATAATTTAGACTTAATCCCTTAGATTGGATCATACAATTAGCATTTCTTTTAATGTACGATTCTTTCTCTCAGCAACACCATTTTGTTGTGGTGTATATGGAACAATGTGTTGCATTTGGATGCCCTGTGTAGTGTAGTAACTTGTAAAATTATTGTTTACATATTCGCCTCCATTATCTGTTCTTAACTTTTGAATTTGATGTCCAAATTGCTTTTCTACAAGGGCCTTGTAGGCCAAAAACTTGTCAAAAACCTCGCTCTTAAGTTTTAAGAAGTAAACCCAAGTATGTCTGGAAAACTCATCAATTAAAGTTATGAAATACTTGCACCCAGAAAAGGAAGGAGAATAAATTGGACCACACAAATCACCGTGAACAAGCTGTAAAGGGGCCGAGGCATGCCAAGAGGCACGTTTGTCAAAATTTTCCCGATGATGTTTTCCGAGAACACAAACGACACAAACACCATCTCTACATGAAACAAGAGGAATACCAGTCTCCATCTATTGATTACATAGTTTCTACAATGAGCGATAATTTAGATGACCAAACCGTTCATGCCAAAGTTTGCTGAAGTCATCGCTATGAGCAACAAAAAATGATGAAAAAGATGATGACCCAAAGTTGTCAAACTTGTACAACCTGGTAATATCATCAACAATTCCAGTTGCAAGAACATGCTTAGGATATTTTAGATCCTTGATTACAACTTGGTGAGGTGAAAAATTTACAGTTTTACCTTCACCTGAATGAGTGATTTGATATACTGATAGAAGGTTACAAGAAATACTTGGAACACATAATACATCATTGAAATGACCATTATCTACTTGAACTGTTTCAGATCCTACAACACTAAGAGATCTATCATCACCAAAAAATATTTTCTTGGTGTTACATTCATTTAGAGCAGAAAATATGTCTTTATCCTTAGCCACATGATAAGATGCTCCTGAATCAATAATCCACTCACCAGAAGAAGAATAGAAGTTGTATTGAAGGAGAAACCATAAGAAGAAAGTGCATGACCATGAGAAGAAGAAGAAGAAGTAGAATCAATATTGATGTTGTTCTTCTTCATCGCTGCTTCTAAAGCTGTAATCTTCTTGAAACATTTGGACTCATCATGACCATATTTATCACAAAAGTTGCAATGTTTGTCAATATTCTTATTTTTATATTTTTCTCCTTTGTCACCATTAGGAGTTGAAGTTGTCTGAGTGGGTTTGAGACCCTTATGTTGCTTATTGTTGTAGCGATGATGTTGCTTCTTGGGATACTTGGGTTTATCTTTCTGTTGGGAAACTAAGGCTCTGTTGGAGGTACCTGCAGTGCTGATCACTCCAAGTTGTACAAGCTTATTTTCCTCTCTAATTGAAGTAGTACAAAAGGATTCAAGAGTGGGTTTTTGATAATATTTTCTTAGAACCTCTCTCATGGAATAAAAGGTAGATACAAACATAGAATATGCACTACCTAGCTTAGAAAGAATAATATAGATGAAACACTCTTCCCGTTAGAAAGTAATGGATGTGCTCGTTTAACCATAGACAATATAGCAATATTGTCACCCAACCATAGGACGAAGCCACCCCCGAGCACCTAACATTGACAAAGAATCATTCCAGAAGAAAACCCTAGTCTAGATAGCCAAACAAGATAGAGAACCTCTCTCCAAGGATAACACACCAGGCAAGAATAACCAGAAGACGCCAAGCAAAAAGTCCAAACCATCACCAAGAGGGAATCCCAGCCAAAACCAAAATCTACTAGTTGCAGCAGCTGCAATTGCAGCTCTTCTCCAAACTTGTGCACCACTATAGTTGTGATGTGCGTGTACAAATGAGCTCAAGCACCCTTTATTTATAGTCCTCTAAGTCACTTAGCTGGGATGACTTCTACTCTTGGAGATTAATAACTTAATATAAATCATTCTCTTGAGCCAACTTGTCTTCTAGGGTTCTTAATCAATTACTTAGGGTTTCTTCTTGCTTCCTGGAATATTCTATTCTCATCAGGTTTACAGGTGGAGGTAACTACCTCCCGCAGCTACCATAATATCAACACTCCCTCCTATCTAGGGAGGTATTGAAGGAAATGGTATTGAGCACACACATACCATTGAATCAGTAGCATAGTCGTACAAACTATATCATGATTAGTTCACGAACACCATCATCACTATCAATGTCATCTGACAACATCAACTGCATCATCTCTCAAAACCATACTCCATCTGAGTAATCAGACATGATGCTGAATAAGTTAATCACTTCAAGGAGTGATACAAAATCCATTCTTCCAATCTAGGAATATATCCTAGAAGAATAGATGTTCTGGACCATTTTCCATCTGGAGAATCTCTTTCCATCAATACACTGATCACCCAACTAGCTGTTAATCATTTTCAACATTACTGATAGTCTACAAGGCAATCAAAACAATGTCATTCAATAGAACACAACTGTGTCTATCCATAGTAGTACACAAATACAATCTAGTGGTACACTACCACACCAAGTAGCACACATCTATTTAATCAGTGACACACAATCACAATTAGTGGAACACATCCACCACAATAGCATACATCTACTGTCCAGAGACATACAGTCTCCATAGAAATCATATCATCTGATATCAACCTGCACAGAAAAACAATGTTATGATATAAACTGAATCATTTGGGCCATTCTTCCACTCACATATGTGAGATATGGAAGTGAATCTTCCTTGAGAAGGTAAAACATGAGTCATGAGATACTGGACTATTATTCTCAAGCAAGGAAGAATAAATGTCTTGATTTCTGAGCCTGAACCATTCACCTATTCGGGCCATTCCTCCGACATTAAACAAAGTGCAACTTGGAGAGAATGATTCTGCCCTAGGGAATGCCTATCCTTGATTGATGAACCTGGACCATTCACGTATTTGGGCCATTCCTCCGGCACTAAATAAAGTGCAACTTGGAGAGAATGAATCTTCCCTAGGGAATGATTGTCCGGACCATTTCCTAAGGAAATCACTGTCCTACACCAACCCCCAAAAAGAACCATTCTTCCAAACTGCTCACAACTATGAGCTTTGAAAGAATGACTGTTCGACGAGGTGGAACAGTCTTCTTGACCACTATTGAGAGTGACTGCCAAGAAGAGAGACTATCCTAGACCATTCCCCCACACTGGACATAAGGGGAATCACTGTATATGGTACATCAACAATCCATTGAACCATTTTCATTTAGAAAATGACCGTTCGATATGGACTTTTTTCCAAACTGGAAAATGCCTGTCCGTCAGAAATCACAAACACTTTTAGAACTAGAAAGGGATTGTTCATCCTGGACCATTTTTCAAATTGAAAAATGACTGTCCATAAATCAATAACATATCAATGCTCCCTCCCAACCTGGGATTCATCTCTTCCCTTTCAATAAGGAAGTCGTCTCCACGAGCTCCAACCTGTTTATTGTGTATGAAAACTCTTTCATATTGGATAGAGGATTTATCAAAATATCTAGTTATCTGCTCATCTGTGGAGATATATTTGAGAACCACTTCTTCTTTCTGGACCTTATAATGAAGAATGTAATGCTTGATCTCAATGTACTTTGTTTTTTTTGGAGCACTGGTTTTTATCTAAAGGCTTCATATAGCTCTGATCATTATAGTATATCATAGTCAGATTCATCTCTTTTGTTTCTTGCTAGTTCACAACATCGTGGGAAGGGTCAAACTGGAACATATACAAGTGGTACTTCTTTTGTCATCATGAGAGCTTGTCATGGATAGGCAATCCATCATTCTGGAGTTCTAAGCAACCATTCTGATACAATATCTCTGTTATAGAAGGTTTTCACCACACTTCTGTTGTGCATTGGAGGCTCTCCACCAAGTTGTCTTCTTCCATCTGCATATAAGAGTCTCTTTTTGGTATACCTCAAAACCTTGAGGTTTCTCTACATATTCTTCTTTGTTTGATTACTCTGTTGAGGAGAACAGTCCTTACATTCATATGATGTAAACTCCAACCCATGGATATTGCATGATATATAATGTCTCAGATAGGGATATGTCTGGAACAAGCTATCATCACAGTCCTCTCCCTCCATCTGGGGGAACCTTTAGTTCTGGATCTCACAATGCTTTCATTCATAAGTCTTGTATACACTATTTTTCATCACAAATTTCATTTCTTTTGCTCGATTGCTTCTAGAGGGTTCAAATAAAGCCGGTAGTCTTGTGATTCTTGATATAATGACTGGTTGTTCTAGTTTTTCTTTCTCTCTTGGAATCTTCATGTTCTTCCTCATATTTCTCTTTAGCTCTTGGGTCCATGGATTTTTCTATAGATTCCATGCCCTGAAGATTCCAACTTCTTTCCTTCATCATAGGATCATGGATGTGGATGGAAAACCAGGGATACTTTAAGGCTTCTTTTCAAATAAGACTTCTTCTAAAGTCACACTTGAACACGTGCATCTTTTCATGGTTTCTACCATGGATAGATATTTCATCATCTTCAATAGATCATATTATTTAGGATTATCTTCCTCCTAATCCTTGCTTCATGCATGAATGCATGCTCTTCTTTTGGAATTTTTCAATCAACTCCCTTTGACTAAGAGAGCCCACACTTCCATTTGCATCCTTATTGCCTTCTTCAAAGTGTCATAAGTCTTTTTCCAATTTCCTTTTGATTGTTGACTTCTTTCTGTATTTACTTCTTATAGGTTTCTTTAAGTTTGATTCTTATTTCAGCTTATCTTGCAGTTGTTGCTTATGTAATAACTTCCACATGAATTGTTACCAGGGGTTGTTGATGTACTTCACCCTCTCATGTGTATTGCCCGACTTGTAGTCATCGTGATAGAAATCCTTATCTTTTCGTTCTTCCATAGATATGGTTTGTCTTTGAACATATTATCTTCTAAGAAATAGATATGCAAGATATGTACAGAGACTATGTAAACATGGTATGTACAAGAACTATGAAGAGTATTGTTACCTTGTCTTAGAAGAAGAAGTCTGTTTTATTTTGTTTGGTCTTATTTGAGGGTTCCTTTTCTTCGAAAAACTGTTGCTTCGTGTGTTTCCTTCCTTTTCTTTAGCTCGGGACAATGATTTTTATAGTGACCAAATTTTCGACAGTTGAAGCATTGTATTTTTGACATATCTTTCTCTTGATTTGATTTCTTCCTAGAGCCAAACTTCCTTTTATTCCTGAAATTCTTGAACCTTGCTGTGAAAGATTGATCATCGTATTTATTTTGGGGTTTTTCTTTTGCACTGATCCTTGATTCTTCTTGTGCACAATAGGTCCAAAGTTCTTCAAATGTAGGATACTCCTTCCTTGTGTTCATGCTTGCGACAAATGCATCCCATGTCTTGGGAAGACCATTGAGTACTATATTTACCAGTTCTTTCTCTTAAATGATCTCTTCAATAACTTGTAGTTGATATCTTAACTGAGAGATTCTCACAAATTATGATGTTATGTTGTTATCATCATTCATTTTCATGTTGCGGATCTCATTCTGCAGACTCATTACTTGTCCAATGTTTCTAACTGAGAAGAGGTTTGTTAGGGCATCATACATCTTCTTAGATGAGTCAAGATGGGAGATATATGGTATCAAGTGGTCTTTTATAGAGTCCACTATGATACTCATGGCATTGATGTCATTGTCTTTGAACTTCTCCATGACTGCAACATTCTGAGGTTCCTTCTCTTTTCCTTCTTCGAACTGTGGTTCCATGATATTTCCTTTCACGATATCCAACACTTTATTCTTGACAAGGATGAGGTCAATCCTTGTCTTCCATGCTCTAAATTTAGAATCCCCTTGTTGGCATAGGGGAAGACCCATGGTTCAATGCTACAACACCGCACCAACAAAACCCTAACTACTGACCCTTTCGGCAACACCTGCGAAGCAGATGAAGTCTCACCCGAGGTAGAGGCAGGGGTGGTTGAAAAACTCAGGTGTTTGCAACCTTAGCTGGAACAAAAATATGTGATTATAATACTTAATAGAGAACTTAACACCGTTAGTTCATCATTATTTAACCAATATCTACTTTGTAGAGAAAACATAGCATCACAACATTCACCTTGATCTAATGTATTTAAGAACTTAGCATAAATAAATGGATCAGATCTAGTAGATTCAAGCACTAAGCACATTCACCTATGTAATATCTAGCATCCAGATTCATCATAAGCATAAATCATAAACAGATCTATCTATTTATATATATCAAGCACTTAGAAAATAACACATAAATACACCAACACATCACACCAAGCAGAGAAACACAACATATACGTGGTTCACCCCCACCCTAGGGATACGTCCACCAACTCTTCTTCTTTATTAGCTTCTTCAATAGGTTACATGCACAGAGCCTCAAAACCCTACTCCGCATAGGACAAAAGATCTATGTAGCTTGCTAGATCCTTATTCCTTGCGTTACATCACAAAGCCCTTCATAGTCTGTTACAACCACTTGCACTTAGCTCTACAAGTTTCTCACAATGTGCATAGAACATCTACAAACCATACTTGCACTTAGCACTTAGCTTATTGACCCTGCTACTTATGTCATCTAGATACTTATTTATACTTTACAAAATATGCCTAAACATGGGTAAACCCATGGGATGACATCCCATACCCGTTACATAATCCCAAATCCCAAAAAGGACCCAAAAAGGGGCCGAGATCCCGCGATCTCTGCTTCGTCTTGTGCTCCATCTTCGATAGGCTGTCAAAGTCCCAAAATAGGTCAAACTTGACCAAGGATCTCTCAAAACTTGGTCAAGCGCTAATAGGCCACCGACACTCACCTGTGACTCGTCCTGAGTCACTTTGGTCTGACTAGTTCTGCCTCAAATGCCTCGAGCTTGGATCGAGCTACTTTGACTTGTTGCTGTGCTACGACCTCTTGTTCAATGAACTCTTGGATGACTACATCGTTGACAGGTCCTTCTAGACGTTGTTCAACTGTACTGACAACCTACTCTAGCTATGCTCCTTGGCCTTCTACCTCTGTAAACAATTGGTAAGACTTTTCTTGTACAGGTTGGATTTTCTGATTTACCTCCATAAATCTATTATGGATAGTGTGGATCTACTGCTGGGTAGTCCACTGCTCTTGGGAGCACTTCATTCTTTCCACAACTGTCAGGGGCTTCAACTATGCCTGCATCTTTTCGGCTCGATACTTCACCTCTTGGAGCTGTGACTCCAGTGCCTTCAGTTCTGGGTTCTCCATGAGTTGTTAATAGGTCTGGGCACTGCGGTCAGTGAGTTGCTTACATTCCAAGGTAAGAGCCTTTATCCTTTCAACTTCACTCCGGGTGGTTTTTCTCTTTGGTCTCTTACATCTTGTGGGGTCTCAGGTACAATGCGTAGCTCCAAATACGATGCATTTCTCTAGCTGCTAGGTGGCTTCTGCGAGTTGGTTCACCTGCTGTGTAACTCGGTCTTCTGCCTTGATTTCTAAGACTGTCACAGAGAGAAGTGCTCTATTGACCGCTTCTTTTACTTCATGTTTCTCTGCGATCAAATGTTCCTTTTCTTGCTGTAGCTGTGATTTTTCTTCATCAAACTTTGTTTGGAGAGCAAGATTTTCCTGTTCTACATCACTGCGTTTCCCTACGACTACTCCTTGTACTTGTGTCAAAGCCTGGGTGGATTGCTCTATTTCTTCCTATGCTTGTCAAAGGCGAGCTTCGAATGTATCAGCTAGGCGGTGGAGTTGGGTTGGATCATCTCCTAATTCTGGTTCTCCCGGCATAGTGGAGACTGTGCAGCTAGACTGTAAGGCCTACTATACCCCTCAGAGTTTAGTCTCAATTCGATCATACATCTCCTCTTGCTTTGCTTCTTGTTTCTCTTCTATTTCTAGTGAAGCATCTTGTAGGACTGCTATGAGGAAGTCAAAGTCATCAGAGGTGAGGACAGTTTGCATCTTGGTCATGGTGGTCTTTGATTTATTTTGGGAGGAAGGTTTCAGAGGAGAACCTTTCCTCTTCTTCAGGGGATCAACCTCGTCTCCTTGATTCTGTTCGACTTATTTGTCATATAAATATTCACCATCACCTCCTTTCTCTGGTGATATGGAAGAACTTTTCACGGATTCCCTATCTAATCCTTGGACCTCTTCAGTATTCTTTGTCATGCTAGGTCCAGGTTTATCCTGCACTGTTTCTGGGCTAACGATGTCGGATATCTCCGCAGGATTTGCTGGAATAAGGAGGTCCGTTGACTAGTCCTTAGTGATCTCCTCCAAGTCCTCCACCATCAGCTTGTAGTAGGATTGAATCTGTTTCTTTTGTTCGTCGGCATGCGCTGTGATGTAAATAAAATGTCGATCTGTGCTGAACTTCATCAATGACATGAATCGGTGTAGAGTGTTCGTAGTCATGTGAGGCTCAGAATGTATGGCTATCTTCAGCTGATTGTAGTAGGTATGAAAAACAACATTTGACTGCCACTGTTTGTTCATGTCACTTGAATGCCATAGTGTACTGAACTTCGCGACCATCGATTCAAATGGCTTTATGTTCGAGAAGGTCGCACCTTCTGACATCTCCCAGGCAATAAAATATATAATGATCAAGAGCCAGCTGAAATGAAATTCATATCCTTGACCCTGTGCTTCCCTGCAGTCGAGTTCCAACTGGTTCACCAAGTATTTCGCCCAGTTCATTTGAAGGCCTTCCACGCACTTCCTTTCCAGGTCGAATACAAAACCAGTGACTTGGGTAGGTCGATTATTTATTACTAACTTCCCTACAATCAACTGATAGGAAAGGCACACTGTGTCACTCTTGATAAAAGCTACCTTGTAGCCTCACGTTCCCTTCTCGACATCGCCATAAGTGTCCTTGATATTTTGTGCTAGAGCGCGATCCATGGATTTTCTAGGGTAAAACTCTTGTGGATCAAGTCCTTGCATACTCAACCCTGCGATCTGATTGATAAGCATCATATAAAATATTACACAATGGTTTAGCCACAAATAGATGCCATGGTAATAAGAAAGAAACAACTTGACACAGACATTGACTTCCTGGTGTCTACCAAAGTGGGGAATCTTCATGATGTTCAGTAGGGTGGACTGCGTGAGGTTCATAGTCCACGACTAGGGGATTATCTTCGAATTATTCCCCTTATTTCTGGTCAGGTACTTATATGGGGCAAGCATGTTATAGAATTTGCAATCTCCAAGGTTGAAGTCACTAAACTTCAACGCTGTAATTTTATCTTGATCTGTTCGAACTACGCGTATCCCCTTCGGGAGGTACGCCATAAACAAGGTGCATTCAAAATCTTTGGGCACATTGTCTCGATTTACTTCTCTGCTCAGAGGTGGTATATAGGTGAGTAATATGGTCGGGATCAATTTGGCATTTTCTAGATCATCCCTGTGCTTGGTTTTCTTTTCATCTGATGGCTGGGATGGTTTGACTCCGCAAGAAGTGGATGGAGAGGCTGGAAGTCCTCTCGTCGATGATGCTTGTACACTTGTAGACATCAACATGAGTCTTTTAGTCATGAGGTCGATCAAAACTTCTTCAACAACGTTTTCTGCAGTGCTCAACTCGTTCGACATACACACTCAGGGTTAACAATCTCAGGTTCGGGGAGTAGCTTAGATATTGCAATAGAATAAATAGTGAGAGTGCAATGATCACTATGCAAAATCAACTTAGTCTGTGGGCTCAAACTCTCAGTTGGAAAAAGTGTTCTCGGTGCATGGCACGATGAGATAAATAGGTAACTTGGCAAAAGATCACTTTCAATGGGTATGAATCCTTCATTAATTCTGTTATGTCTGTTATGGCATAGTCCCAATGATCGGATGGTGAGTTGTTTGTCCATAAATGTCTTTCTACCCTTTCAGAGAATTGGTCTAATGATTATAATGTCCCCAATGTCTATATTGCTTCGTCATGGAGAAGTGCCATGTGTCATTGTTCTGATATCCCGACGAAGCTCCAAGTTTGCAAATTTTTCTTCTGCGAGGTTCCCTCTAGAACCTTTTGCAACTTGTCGATCTTAGCTCTCTTCTTACTTAGCTTTCTAGCCTTCTTCTTAGTGAGCTTCGTCTCAGTATGCCTTTTTCCATTCTGATTCTTATCTTCTTTTGGCATAGTTACTTCACGCTATTGATATTCTTTCCTAAGATTCGAGGGTGATCCTTTTTCTTTATCTAGAATAGGTACTTCAATCTTCTGTGGGTCTTCTAGTGTTCTTGCAACTTTGACATCCGGGTCTCTGGTGTTGAATAGCTTTGATCTGTTCTTCTGTTCTTCAATCAAGTGTGCGATCCTTCTAGTCATGAATTCCTTTAACTCTTTCTTCTTCTGTTCTTAAACTTCTTCTTTTTCTTGCCTTCTAGCTTGATCTCTTTCAATCCAAGGTTTTCCTAGTAGCATGGTAAATGGGGCACTGTTCTCAATAAATTTAATAATCTCAAAATCTTCTTCTGTCGAAGTTCCATTTCCATTCATAGGTATCCGGGTGAGTCATTCGAAGTCTCCTATTCTTGCTTGAAGGCATTCTTTTTCTTTGAAGATCTATGATAAACTGATATGTTGATGATTATTCAGGGTTTCTTTTATCTGTAGCAATACGTTTTCTGATTTTTTCTGGGGTTCTACAATAATCTCAGTTTCTGAAATCTTACCTAAAGTTTTCTTGTCTCATGTTCATTTCTTCAAGATTAGCAATGATTCAGATTATTTTTGACACGAAATGAGATCAGAGATATAATAAATAAATGCACAAAGATATCCCAGATATTCAATAATATAACAGAAATATATCAGATTGTGAAAAAGATGAATTTTGCAGTATGAGATACTACCTTGCGACATGTTATAGGTGGAACAATAGTCAGAACTACCTCTGGTATTCTATAGAGATGACCCCCTGGAGAAACAATGACAATGTGGGGTCAAGACTCATAAAAAACATGGCACTTC
Organism: Picea engelmannii; assembly: GCA_009831015.1. NCBI lineage: Eukaryota > Viridiplantae > Streptophyta > Pinopsida > Pinales > Pinaceae > Picea > Picea engelmannii. The sequence goes on along the minus strand of ML783192.1, from coordinate 415,446 downwards.
CACATATATGGTTGGCCCAAGAGAACATCACAGAAATCTAGTGGGGAAACATCACATAATACCTCATCCTTGAAGAGTTGGATGCCATATGACAATCGACATTTCTGGCTGACATGAAGATCTCGTCCTTGGTGAAGCCACCCAATGTTGTATGGTTGCAGGTGTGGTGTTGTCGACAATCCCAATTGTTTGACGACCTCTGCTGAGATGAGGTTCTTCTGGCTTCCGCTATCAACAATAAAATGCAGCGGGGTCCCCTTCACCCACATCTGTGCATGAAAAAGGTGCTCCCCCTCTTCAGGATCTATTGGTTCTTCTGGTTGAATTGTTGTGGTCGTGAAAATAGTAGTGGGTTCTGCGTCAATGATCTGTCCTTTACCGTTATTTTCAGAATCAGATTCAAAATCAGGGTTTGGCTCCTTGTCTTCGATCTCAGCCACCAATGACTGTTTTGAACAACATTCATCGGTGTTGTGCCAGGGGATTTTGTGGAAATTGCACCATTTTCCGGTGTCCTTCTTTGTCTTCCCATGACCCTTCTTTTCATGTGGCTTGGAATGGTTTTCGGGAGACTGTTTTTTAGGGATGTCTTTGTCATACTTTAGTTGTTGCGGATTTGTAGAACCAAAATACCATTTGTTCTGGTGCTTAAATTTCTTCTCGATTTTAACAGCATATTGATAGGCAACACCGAGTGATGAGATGTCCAGATAATCCATTTCAGTTTGGATGTATCTGTGTAGAGCCCCACAATATTTCAGAACCAAATGTCGTTCAGAGTCTTTGATACCCAACTTGGTGAGCAAGGTATGGAAGGTATTGGTGAAATCCGGAATTGATTGGCCCCTCTCTTGCCGTAGTGTGGTCCATCTCATGTACTGGTCCTCATAGTTGCCAATAGGGTAATATTGTTCCATTACCGCATCCACAAAAAAATCCCAAGTGGGATCGACCCCATATATTTCATACTTCTCTGTGGAACTTTTCTTCCAATAAGTTTTCCACCAATGTTTGACATGGGGGAGAGCTTTAAGGAGTGCGAAGGTGATATTTTCTTTGTTGAAAAATTTGTGAACAGAGAAATAACCTTCTAGTAGATTTAACCATTTTTCTAGGGATTTTGCATATATCTATCCTTCAAATACAGGAATATCAAAATTAACTTATACCTTGAAAGGCGAGGTGCCTCCAAAGTGGCTGCTTGATGAAGATGCGCCTGTTGGAAAAAAATCTCTATCAGTTCGTCCCTCTGTCACGTGAGAGCTTGCTCAAGCAACAGACTGATAGGATCGTTTGCTCCGTCATTTTTATTTTATTCCACCATTGAGGGTTTCTTGGGTGTGCGAGAGAGATTTTCCTCAAGAGAGACAATATCAAAACCCAACTTACTATACTCAAACCTCGTCAGGGACATGCATTGAAAAAACGACCAAGAACATCCTTCTCTGATACCATTGATCCAGATTATTTTCGACACGAAATGAGATCGGAGATATAATAAAGAAATGCACAGAGATATCATAGATATTCAATAATATAACATGAATATATCAGAGATGCAACCATAAACATAGATATACAGTAATACACGATTTCTATTAATGAAATAAATGTACAGAGGCTGTAAAATACAGAGTGAAAGACTCGATAGAATGGTGGCAGCTTATGTCTGAGAAGAGATGTGACAACTACTCACATTCACAAGAAGATGATTACAATGAGGCTCTAAAGGCCTTTTTACAATAAACATGAATTCCAAAAGTCCTAGACATCCAAAAACCTAAGCCTAGGAGATGAAGTGCTAAAAGTCATGTGGGCCCCGTTTGGGTAAGTTAGTACATCAACTTCCCGGGATCATAACTTTTGTATACGATCTTCGTTTTAAGAGTATGATAGCTCATTGGAAAGGTATCATCGAGGAGATTAATTTTAGGGGCTCAATGATTCCTTTTACTATCATTGAAAACCTCGATCTTGAAAAACCTTCATTTGGGCCCTCAAAATGGCCTCGGAAGTTAAAAACTGCTAAAAATAGTAAATTGCCAAATTTGCCAAAAAACTGTTTTGAGCCAGTCAAAAAAGGTGGGTGGCCACTGATATCCACCTAGATAAATCCTCCCTCCGTAGGAAGCAATGGTCTCCATTGCGTTGAGTTCTCGGGGGAGAGGGAAAAACGTTTGCTGAATCTGCATTTTGGTGAGCTGCTTGCCTTTTTGGAGACGTCGCGCTGCTCAGTTTGTGGAAGTCTGTCATGAACCTGTTAAGGCTGAGACTATTCAACAAGTTGGGATACATGAGAGGACGCTGTGAAGAAGGAATATTTTTTCTTTGTTGCAAACTTTTCGACCTGCTTCTCTTGGATAGAAGGTGCTTGTGGCGAAGCTGTAGTGGTTGCAGTTTCCTTATGTTCCCATTTTGAACAGATTATGAAGAAGCTGAAAATTTCAGTATGAGATACTACCTTGAGACAATTTTTAGGTGGAAAAATAGTTAGAACTACCTCTGGTATTCTGTAGAGATGACCCCCTATAGAAACAATGACACTGCGGGGTCGAGACTCATAAACAATGTGGTGCTTCCACATATATGGTTGGTCCAAGAGAACATCATAGACATCTAGTGGGGCAACATCACATAATACCTCATCCTTGAAGGGTTGGATGCCATATGACAATTGACATTGCTGGCTGACATGAAGATCTCATCCTTGGCGAAGCCACCCAATGTTGTATGGTTGCAGGTGTGGTGTTGTCGACAATCCCAACTGTTTGATGACCTCTACTGAGATGAGGTTCTTCTGGCTTCCACTATCAACAATAAAATGTAGCAGGGTCCCTTTCACCCACATTTATGAATGAAAAAGTTGCTCCCCCTCTTCAGGATCTATTGGTTCTTCTGGTTGAATTGCTACGGTCGCGACAATAACAATGGGGTCTATGTCAATGATCTATTCTTTACCAGTATTTTTAGAATCAGATTCAGAATCAGGGTTCGACTCCTTGTCTTTGATCTCGGCCACCAATGACTATTTTTTGCGACATTTATCGGTGTTGTGCCAGGGGCTTTTGTTGAAATTGCACCATTTTCTGGTGTCCTTCTTTGTCTTCATGTGACCCTTCTTTTCATGTGACTTGGAATGGTTTTCGGGAAACTGTTTGTTAGGGATGTTTTTGTCATACTTTGGTTGTTGCGGATTTGCAGAACCAAAATCCCATTTGTTCTAGTGCTTAAATTTTTGCTTGATTTTAACAACATATCGATAGGCATCACCGAGTGATGAGATGTCCAGAACATCCATTCAAGTTTGGATGTATCTGTGTAGAGCCCCATGGTATTTCAGAACCAAATGTCATTCAGAGTCTTTGATACCCAGCTTGGTACGCAAGGTATGGAAGGTATTGGTGATCTCGAGAACTGCTTGGCCCCTCTCTTTCCCCAGTGTGGTCCATCTCATGTACTGGTCATCATAGTTGCCAATAGGGTAATATTATTCCTTTACCGCATCCACAAAAAAATACCAAGTGGGTTCGACCCCATATATTTCAGACTCCTCTATGGAACTCTACTCGCAATAAGTTTCCCACCAATGTTTGACATGGGGGAGAACTTTAAGGAGTGTGAAGCTGATCTTTTCTTCGTCGAAAATTTTGTAAACAAAGAAATAACCTTCTAGATGATTTAACCATTTGTCTAGGGCTTCTGCATCTATCTGTCCTTAAAATACAGGAATATCAAAATTAACTTGCACCTTGAAAGGCGAGGTGCCTCCAAAGTGGTTGCTTGATGAATATGAACTTGTTTCTATTGGCAGGCATTGAAGGATGTGGGAAAAATTCTCCATCATTTCGTCCCTCTGTCGCGTGAGAGCTTGCTCAAGCAATAGACTGATATGATCGTTTGCTCCATTGTTTTTCTTTTGTTCTGCCATTGAGTGTTTCTTAGGTGTGTGAGAGCGATTGTCCTCAAGAGAGACAAGATCGAGACCCAACTTGCTATACTCAGACCTCGTCGGGGACATGCATTGAAAAAAATGACCAAGAACAACCTGCTCTGATACCACTGATCCAGATTATTTTTGGCACGAAATGAGATCGAAGATATAATAAATAAATGCACAGAGATATCACAGATATTCAATAATATAACAGAAATATATCAGAGATGAAACCATAAAAACAGATATACAATAATACATGATTTCTATTAATGAAATAAATGTACAGAGGTGTTAAGAACCAAGATAGATCTGCAAATATAATCACCACAAATACTAAATACACAATAGATCCACAAAGCAAGATAGAAGAAACCACACTTTATTATTACCAAACCCTTGAGGTAGGGAAACACCATACAATGGATCCTATTATGGAAGGGATCCTCTCCTGTTCACTTGCCTCTTCGAGGGG
>ML783192.1:355329-410864 GCA_009831015.1 Picea engelmannii | reverse complement strand
CCCCACTACCTCTCTAGCTACCTTACATTCCATCCCCCTTATGAAAGCGTTGTCCTCAACACTTGATGTACAACCATATACTAGGGTCCCATGGATAATTGTGGACCATAATGCTGAAGAAGACTGGAGAACCAAGGTCCCATGTAGAAAGGAAAGCCACCATGCTGATGTAGTCCGACCACCATTGTAAGCCAGGGTCCCATGTCCAAGTGCTCATGTGAACTCCCCGTGGAATATTTTGGAACCCAATAACCAACTCAAAATGATGCTCCAAATACTGACACCTGTCATGTGGATCCAAATAAGAATATCCATCCACATAGTGGAAAAGGGTTGTAGCAGAATCTGGAAGGAATAATACCATTATAGAATATGTAGGATGGACACTGGTAATAATCATTGGCTCTCGATTTGTCACATTTATTCTCTCTACAAAAGGTAGATTAGAGTCATCAAATAAAATATGAAAGTGGTTGTCATCCTAGAAATGACAACTATCCATATACCAATCATCACAATCGGCCTCAAAATCATACCAAGCATATATTTCTTGATTATATTCATCCCTGAGGCCCTCCATAAGAAATATCTCCTGCATTTTATTTAATGAATCTTGAATACTACGAAAACTATCATTGAGGCCATATGTGAGGCTATCTGTGAGACCATGTGTGAGGCTGTCTGTGAGGCCATGTATAAATGCATCCAATTTGTCATCCAATGTGTGAAACAATTGGGCTTTGAATGATTCAAGAATTTCTTTCAGGGTTTGAGAGGAAATATCCATCTGAGTACCCTATGAACTCTTCGGTCCTGCAGCCATCATGAAAAAACCCAAAAAATAGACCTAATAAGTTTCAACAGAAAATCGCGGCTTTTTCTGGAAAAACCCTAAAAAACTGTTGAAGTTAAAATGCTCATAACTTCACTTCCCGAACTCCGTTTCGGCTGATTTGTTTTTTAAAATTGGGTGTTTTTCTGAGAAGAAATAAGATATACAATCATTTTCTGCAAATTTTGCACAGAAATATATTAAAAACTTCGAGAATGTCACGGCCCTCTTTTTTCTTCTCCGAAAAAAAATCTGCAAAAATAAAAAATATTTGCCCACAATGTCTGCCCAAGGAAAGTGTTCTGATACCACTTGTTAAGAACCAAGATAGATCTGCAAATATAATCACCACAAATACTAAATACACAATATATCCACAAAGCAAGATAGAAGAAACCACACTTTATTATTACCAAACCCTTGAGGTAGGGAAACACCATACAATGGATCCTATTATGGAAGGGATCCTCTCCTGTTCACTTGCCTCTTCGAGGGGGAATCCTCCTATTGAGCTACCACTCCAAATACAATATTTCTCTTCATGTCTCATTAAATTGCTTGAACCCCTTTATATAGTGCTATCATCACCTAAGAACATTCTAGAGGAGGAATCTTCTAGAAGTAGAACCTTCTAAGAAGTCCTCTTACATTTATTATATCTAACTATCCATTTATTATATATAACTACCATAGTGGGCATTATTTAATAATATAGTGGACTTAGTCCACCTTACATTGAATGAACTCCACTATTATCACTATGGGCCCTCTTCCCCCCCGCCCCCCACTACCTCTCTAGCTACCTTACAAGAGGCTGTAAAATACGGAGTGAAAGACTCGATAGAATGGTGGCAGCTTATCTATGAGAAGAGATGTGACAACTACTCGCATTCACAAGAAGATGATTACAATGAGGCTCTGAAGGCCCTTTTAAAATAAACAAGAATGCAAAAATTCCTAGACATCCAAAAACCTAACCCTAGGAGATGAATCACCAAAAGTCATGTGGGCCCCGTTTGGGTAAGTTAGTACATCAACTTCCCGGGGTCGTAACATTTGCATACGATCTCTGTTTTAGGCGTATTATAGCTCGTTGGAAAGGTATCGTCGAAGAGATTTATTTTTGGGGCTCCATTATGCCTTTTTCCATCATTAAGAACCTCAATATATAAAAACGTTCATTTGGTCCCTCAAAATGGCCCTGGAAGCTAAAAACTGCTAAAAATAGTAAATTGCCAAATTTGTCAGAACATTGTTTTGTGCCAGTCGAAAAAGTTGGGTGGTCACTGATATCCACCTGGATCAATCCTCCCTCCTTAGGAAGCAATGGTCTCCATTGCATTGAGTTCCCGGGGGAGAGGGAAAAGCGTTTGCTGAGTCTGCATTTTGGTGAGTTGCTTGCCTTTCTGGAGACGTCACACTGCTCAATTTGTGAAAGTCTGTCACGAACCTGTTGAGGCTGAGGTTGTTCAACAAGTTGGGCTACATGAGAGGAAGGTGTGCAGAAGGAATATTTTCACTTTGCTGCAACCTTTTCGACCTGCTTCTGTTGGATAAAAGGTGCTTGGGGCGAAACTGTAGTGGTTGCAGTGTCTTTCTGTTCTCATTTTGAACAGATTGTGAAGAAGCTGAATTTTGCAATATGAGATACCACCTTGCGAAACTTTTTAGGTGGAACAATAGTCGAAACTACCTCTGGTATTCTGTAGAGATGACCCCCTAGAGAAACAATGACACTGCGGGGTCGATACTCATAAAAAACATGGTGCTTCCACATATATGTTTGACCCAAGAGAAGATCACAGACATCTAGTGGGGCAACATTACATAATACCTCATCCTTGAAGGGTTGGATGCCATATGACAATCGAGATTGCTGGTTGACACGACTATCTCGTCCTTGGAAAAGCCACCCGATGTTGTATGGCTACAGGTGTGGTGTTTTCGACAATCCCAACTGTTTGAATACCTCTCCTAAGATGAGGTTCTTTTGGCTTCTGCTATCAACAATAAAATGCAGCGGGGTCCCCTTCAGCCACATCTGTGAATGAAAAAGATGATCCCCCTCTTTAGGATCTATTGGTTCTTCTGGTTGAATTGTTGCGGTCGCGAAAATAGCAGTGGGGTATGCGTCAATGTTCTGTCCTTTACCAGTATTTTCAGAATCATATTCTAAATCAGGGTTCGGCTCCTTGTATTTTATCTCGGCCACCAATGACTGTTTTGAGTGACATTCATCGGTGTTGTGACAGGGGATTTTGTGGAAATCTCACCATTTTCTGGTGTCCTTCTTTGTCTTCCCGTGACCCTTATTTTCATGTGGCCTGGACTGGTTTTTGGGAGACTGTTTGTTAGGGACGTCTTTGTCATACTTTGGTTGTTGTGGATTTGCAGATCCAAAATCCTGTTTGTTCTGCTGCTTAAATTTCTGCTCGATTTTAACAACATATCGATAGGAAACATCGAGTGATGAGTTGTCCAGAAAAACTATTTCAGTTTGGATGTATCTGTGTAGAGCCCCACGATATTTCAGAACCAAATTTCATTCAGAGTCTTTGATACCCAGCTTAGTGTGCAAGGTACAAAAGGTATTGGTGAACTACGGAACTACTTGGCACCTCTCTTGCTGCAGTGTGGTCCATCTCATGTACTGGTCCTCATAGTTGCCAATAGGGTAATATTGTTCCTTTACCACATCCACAAAAAAATCCCAAGTGGGATAGACCCCATATATTTCAGACTCCTCTGTGGAACTCTGATCCCAATAAGTTTCCCAACAATGTTTGACATGGGGGAGAGATTTAAGGAGTGCGAAGGTGATCTTTTCTTTGTCGAAAAATTTGTGAACAGAGAAATGACCTTTTAGCAGATTGAACCATTTGTCTAGGGCTTATGCATCTATCTGTCCTTCAAATACAAGAATATCAAAATTAACTTGTACCTTGAAAGGTGAGGTGCCTCCAAAGTGGCCGCTTGATGAAGATGCACCTGTTTCTATCGGCAGGTGTTGAAGGATGTGGGAAAAAGTCTCCATCATTTCATCCCTCTGTCACATGAGAGCTTGCTCAAGCAACAGACTGATAGGATCCTCTGCTCTGTCATTTTTGTTTTATTCTGCCATTGAGGGTTTCTTGGGTGTGAGAGAGCGATTGTCCTCAAGAGAGACAAGATCGAGACCCAACTTTCTATACTCAGACCTCGCTGGGGACATGCACTGAAAAAAATTACTAAGAACAACCTGCTCTGATACCACTAATCCATATTATTTTCGGCACAAAATGAGATCAGAGATATAATAAAGAAATGCACAGAGATATCATAGATATTCAATAATATAACATAAATATATCAGATATGCAACCATAAACACAGATATACATTAATACACAATTTCTATTAATGAAATAAATGTACAGAGGCTGTAAAATATAATGTGAAAGACTCGATAGAATGGTGGCAACTTATTTCTGAGAAGAGGTGTGACGACTGCTCACATTTGCAAGAAGATGATTACAATGAGGCTCTGAAGGCATTTTTACAATAAACAGGAATTCCCAAAGTCCTATACATCCAAAACCTAACCCTAGGAGATGAAGCGCCAAAAGTCATGTGGGCCCCGTTTGGGTAAGTTAGTACATCAACTTCCTAGGGTCGTAACTTTTGCATACGATATCCATTTTAGGCGAATGATAGCTCGTTGGAAAGGTATTGTCGAGGAGATTAATTTAGGGGGATCAATGACACCTTTGTCTACCATTGAGAACCTCGATCTCTAAAAACCTTCATTCGGGCCCTCAAAATGGCCCCAAAAGTTTAAAACTACTAAAAATAGTAAATTGCCAAATTTGCTAGAACACTGTTTTGAGCTAGTCAAAAAAGGTGGGTGGCCACCAATATCCACCTGAATCAATCCTCCCTCCTTAGGAAGCAATGGTCTCCATTTCATTGAGTTCTCAGGGGAGAGGGAAAAGCGTTTGCTGAATCTGCATTTTGGTGAGCTGCTTTCCTTTCTAGAGACATTACGCTACTCAGTTTGTGGAAGTCTATCATGAACCTGTTGAGGTTGAGGCTGTTCAACAAGTTAGACTACATGAGAGGACGATGTGCAGAAGGTATCTTTTTGCTTTGCTGTAACCTTGTCGACCTGCATCTGTTGGATAGAAGGTGCGTGGGGCAAAGCTGTAGTGGTTTCAGTGTCCTTCTGTTCCCATTTTGAATAGATTGTGAAGAAGATGAATTTTCTAGTATGAGATACTACCTTGTGGCACTTTTCAGGTGGAACAATAGTCATAACTACCTCTGGTATTCTGTAGAGATGCCCCCCTAGAGAAACAATGACACTGCAGGGTCGAGACTCATAAACAACATGGTGCTTCCACATATATGGTTGGCACAAGAGAACATCACAGACATCTAGTGGGGAAACATCACATAATACCTCATCCTTGAAGGGTTGGATGCCACATGACAATCGACATTGCTGGCTGACACGAAGATCTCGTCCTTGGCGAAGCCACCTGATGTTTTATGGCAACAGGTGTGGTGTTGTCGACAATCCCAACTGTTTGAAGACCTCTGTTGAGATGAGGTTTTTCTGGCTTCCGCTATCAACAATAAAATGCAGCGGGGTCCCCTTCACCCACATCCGTGAATGAAAAAGGTGGTCCCCCTCTTCAGGATCTATTGATTCTCCTGGTTGAATTGCTGCTGTTTCGAAAGTAGTAGTGGGGTCTACGTCAATGATCTGTCCTTTACCAATATTTTCAGAATCAGATTCTGAATCATGGTTTGGCTCCTTGTCTTTGATCTCAAACACCAATGACTGTTTTGAGTGACATTCATCGGTGTTGTGCCAGGGGATTTTGTGGAAATCGCACCATTTTCTGGTGTCCTTATTTGTCTTCCCGTGACCCTTCTTTTCATGTGGCTTGTACTGGTTTTCGAGAGACTGTTTGTTAGGGACGTCTTTGTCATACTTTAATTGTTGTGGATTTGTAGAACCAAAATCTCATTTTTTCTGGTGCTTAAATTTCTGCTCGATTTTAGCAACATATCGATAGGTAGCACTGAGTGATGAGATGTCCAAACAATCCATTTTAGTTTGGATGTATCTGTGTAGAGCCCCACGGTATCTCAGAACCAAATGTCATTCAGAGTCTTTGATACCCATCTTGGTGCCCAAGGTATGGAAGGTATTGGTGAACTCCAAAACTTCTTGGCCCCTCTCTTGCTGCAGTGTGGTCCATCTCATGTACTTTTCCTCATAGTTGCCAATAGGGTAATATTGTTCCTTTACCGCATCCACAAAACCATCCCAAGTGGGATCGAACCCATATATTTCAGACTACTCTATGTAACTCTGCTCCTAATAAGTTTCCCACCAATGTTTGACATGGGGGAGAGCTTTAAGGATTTAGAAGGTGATATTTTCTTTGTCAAAAAATTTGTGAACAGAGAATTAACCTTCTAGCAGATTTAACCATTTGTCTAGGGATTTTGCATCTATCTGTCCTTAAAATACAGGAATATCAAAATTAAGTTGTACCTTGAAAGGTGAGGTGCCTCCAAAGTGGTCGCTTGATGAAGATGCGCCTATTGCTATCGGTAGGTGTTGAAGGATGTGGTAAAAATTCTCCATCATTTTGTCCCTCTGTCGCGTGAGAGCTTACTTAAGAACTAGACTGTTAGGATCATCTGCTCCATCGTTTTTCTTTTCTTTCGCCATTGAGGGTTTCTTGGGTGTGCGAGAGGAATTTTCCTCAAGAGAGACAACCTCAGACCCAACTTTCTATACTCAGACCTTGTCGGGGACATGGAATGAAAAAAATGACCAAGAACAACATGCTCTGATACCACTGATCCGAATTATTTTCGGCATGAAATGAGATCAGAGATATAATAAAGAAATGCATAGAGATATTGTAGATATTCAATAATATAACAAAAATATATCAAATATACAGTAGTGGTTGCAGTGTCCTTCTGTTCCCATTATGAATAGATTGTGAAGAAGATGAATTTTGTAGTATGAGATACTACCTTGCAACACTTTTTAGGCGGAATAGTAGTCGGAACTACCTCTGGTATTCTTTAGAGATGACCCCCTAGAGAAACAATGAAACTGCGGGGTTGAGACTCATAAACAACGTGGCGCTTCCACATATATGGTTGGCCCACGAGAACATCACAAACATCTAGTGGGGAAACATCACATAATACCTCATCCTTGAAGGATTGGATGCCATATGACAATCGACATTGCTGGATGACACGAAGATCTCATCCTTTGTGAAGCCACCCGATGTTGTATGGCTGCGGGTGCAATGTTGTCGACAATCCCAACTGTTTGATGACCTCTACTGAGATGAGGTTCTTCTAGCTTCTACAATCAACAATAAAATGCAGCGGGGTGCCCTTCACCCATGTCTGTGAATGAAAAAGGCACTCCCCCTCTTTAGGATCTATTGGTTCTTCTGGTTGAATTGCTACGTTTGCGAAAATAGTAGTGGGGTCTGCATCAATGATTTGTCCTTTACCAGTGTTTCCAGAATCATATTCTGAATCAGGGTTTATCTCCTTGTCTTTGATCTCAGCCACCGATGACTGTTTTGAGCGACATTCATCGGTGTTGTGCCAGGGGATTTTGTGGAAATCACACCATTTTCTGGTGTCCTTTGTCTTCCCGTGACCTTTCTTTTCATGTTGCTTGGACTGTTTTTTGAGAGACTATTTGTTAGGGACTTCTTTGTCATATTTTGGTTGTTGCGGATTTGCAGAACCAAAATTACGTTTGTTCTGGTGCTTAAATTTCTGCTCGATTTTAACAACATATCGATAGGCAACACCGAGTGATGAGATGTCCAGAAAATCCATTTCAGTTTGGATGTATCTGTGTAGAGCCCCATGGAATTTTAGAACCAAATGTCGGTTGGAGTCTTTGATACGCAGCTTGGTGTGCAAGGTATGGAAGGTATTGGTGAACTCTAGAACTGCTTGGTCCCTCTCTTTCCACAGTGTGGTCCATCTCATGTACTGGTCCTCATAGTTTCCAATAGGGTAATACTGTTCCTTTACCACATCCAAAAAAAAATCCCAAGTGGGATCGACCCCATATATTTCAGACTCCTTTGTGGAACTCTGCTCCCAATAAGTTTCCCACAAATGTTTGACATGGGGGAGAGATTTAAGGAGTGCAAAGGTGATATTTTCTTTGTCGAAAAATTCGTGAACAGAGAAATAACCTTTTAGAAAATTTAACCATTTGTCTAGGGCTTCTGCATCTATCTGTCCTTCAAATACAGGAATATCAAAATTAACTTGTACCTTGAAAGGAAAGGTGCCTCCAAAGTGGCCGCTTGATGAAGATGTGCCTTTTTCTATTGACAGGTATTGAAGGACGTGGGAAAAATTCTCCATCATTTCGTTCCTCTGTCGCGTGAGAGCTTGCTCAAGCAACAGATTGATAGGATCGTTAGCTTCGTCATTTTTCTTTTATTCCACCATTGATGGTTTCTTGGGTGTGCGAGAGTGATTTTCCTCAAGAGAGACAAGCTCGAGACCCAACTTGCTATACTCATACCTCGTCAGGGACATGTACTGAAAAAAACGACCAAGAACAACCTGTTCTGATACCATTGATCCAGATTATTTTCGGCATGAAATGAGATCGGAGATATAATAAAGAAATACACAGAGATATCATAGATATTCAATAATATAACATAAATATATCATAGATGCAACCATAAACGCAAGTATATAGTAATACACTATTTCTATTAATGAAATAAATGTACAAAGGCTGTAAAATACGGAGTGAAAGACTCGATAGAATGGTGGCAACTTATCTATGAGAAGAGATGTGACGACTACTCGCATTCGCAAGAAGATGATTAAAATGAGGCTATGAAGGCATTTTTACAATAAATAGGAATGAAAAAGTCCTAGACATCCAAAAACCTAACTCTAGGAGATGAAGTGCCAAAAGTCATGCGGGGCCCGTTGGGGTAGGTTAGTACATCAACTTCTCGGGGTCGTAACTTTTGCATACGATCTTCGTTTTAGGCATATGATAGCTCATTGGAAAGGTATCATCGAGGAGATTCATTTTGGGGGCTCAAATATACCATTGTCCATCATTGATAACCTAGATCTTGAATAACCTTCATTTGGGCCCTCAAAATGGCCTCGGAAGTTAAAAACTACTAAAAATAGTAATTTGCCAAATTTGCCAGAAAACTATTTTGAGCCAGTCGGAAAAGGTGGGTGGCCACTAATATCCATATATATCAATCCTCCCTCCTTAGGAAGCAATGGTTTCCATTGCATTGAGTTTCCGGGGGAGAGGGAAAAGCATTTGCTGAATTTTCATTTTGGTGAGCTGCTAGCCTTTCTGGAGACATCGCGCTGCTCAGTTTGTGGAAGTCTGTCATGAACATGTTGAGGCTGAGGCTGTTCAACAAGTTGGGCTACATGAGAGGATGGTGTGCAGAAGGAATATTTTTTCTTTGCTGCAATCTTGTTGACCTGCTTCTGTTGGATAGAAGGTGCTTAGGGCGAAGTTGTAGTGGTTGCAGTGTCTTTCTGTTCCCATTTTGAAAAGATTGTGAAGAAGTTGAATTTTGCAGTATGAGATACTACGTTGTGACACTTTTTAGGTGGAAGGGTAGTCAGAACTACTTCTGGTATTCTATAGAGATGACCCCCTAGAGAAGTAATGACACTGAGGGGTTGAGACTCATAAACAACATGGCGCTTCCACATATATGGTTGGCCAAAGAAAACATCACAGACATCTAGTGGGAAAAAATCACATAATACCTCATCCTTGAAGGGTTGGATGCCATATGACAATCGACATTGTTGGCTGACATGAAGATCTCATCCTTGGTGAAGTCACCCGATGTTGTATAGCTGTGGGTGTGGTATGTTGGCATGTTTTACAGGCAGTGCATGCTTGTCATTGATGGAAAGTACAACAGTGATGATGGCTTGAGTACAGGAAGAATGTAACAGAAAGGCACCAGAAGTATTTTTGGAAGATGCTGTAGAGCAACCTCGATAAGACCAGAAGAGATAATGCAAAGGATGGTTGGCATGCTTTACAGGTAGTATGTGCTTATCATTTATGGCAAGATCATAGTATGCAGTGAAGGCAAAACAAGGGAGATAACGTACTTAGGATCATAGGTGGATCAAAGGTCGAGGCTTACCAGGGATGAGGTTAACTCACTACCAAAGTTGAAGAGAGATAGCGTACTCAGGATCTCAGGTGGATCAAAGGTCGAGGCCTTTGACACCTAGAAATTCTCCCAAGTAAGGAGGATGCGTAAGCTCAGGAGGAGAAGCGTCAATGATCATTGGATCCCATGCTGAATTCCTGATGGCCGTTAGATTTGAATGTAGACAAGAAGAGCACGTTGAAGAGGAGGACAGATCTCAGGCGTTAGATCCAAGTGCGGGATCCGACCATGGTTGGATCGAGGAGAACCTGCACGTTATTTAAAGTGAAAGGAGTATAGGGCTCACAAAATCTCGAAATAAGAAGGACCGTCCATCTTCAGGAAGGACACGTGGGGATAGATCATCAGTTCGCTGACTAGAGAGTCAAAGGAACGATGTTCCCTAACCTCTAGAAATCGTGATATTTGAAATCATGATTTAATCTCAGCCATCAGATTAAGGTTGAATCTGGACTGTTGATTCCGGTTCATGTCGGAGTTTTGGGGATCGAGAGTTGGAGATGTCAAGTAATATCATCCACAAAAATCCCAATTTTGCGATATGCAAAATCGTGACTTAATCGCAGCCATTGAATCAAGATCAGATTTGGACCGTTGATCCAACTCCATATCGGAGTTTCACGAATCACGACATGGAGAGGGAAAAGAAACAATGCAACAAGAATTGCGAAATCGCGATGTAATCGCATCCATTGAATCAAGGTCTGATCTAGACCATTGATCTCAGTCCATTTTAGAGTTTCACGGATCGAGAGTTGAAGATGTTAAAGAATATTACTCGATATCGCGATATGAGAAATCGCGACGTAATTGCAACCGTCAGATCAAGATGTGATCTGGACCATTGATACGACTTCTTTACAGAGTTTCATGGATCGGGATTTGGATGTGACAAGAACATTCACCACAGGAATGTTGAAATCACGATATGAAAAATCGTGAAATGATCTGAACCGTCAGATCAAGTGTTGATAGGGACCGTTGATCCCACACCATTTTGGGGTATCGGGGATCACGACTTGGAGAGTTGAGATGTCTCATCTCCAGACTCATGAAATGTGAAATCGTGAAAATGTCTTATGCATAAGGCTGTGGTCATAGCCCTTGGTCACATCAGTGAGAGATGGAGGAAAGAGCTAGAGAAACCAAGCTCCGTTTCGGGGATCGCGACTGGGGATGTTGAGACACATGGTCACACGAATGCCGAATTTCCAAATGCCAAACTGCCGAAATAAATGAAAGATCCCATGGAATCAATCCAACAGTGTAGGTGAATTTGAACAAGATTGGAGGGCTACTGTAGCATGACATAGTATCACTGCCAGAAACCACTGATGGTTTCAGCCAGAGGACTCGAAGACACTTGGGGATGATTGACAGAGAAGGTGAAGAGCTTCTGGGAATATTCAAGAGGGATGAAGATGTTCGTGAAGGCGATTGACAGCTGGATGGGCATTGGAGCCTGTAACTGAAATAGAAAGGATGAGCTCGACTGTCACAGAGACGACGAAGAGTCTCAACTACCAAAGAGGCTGAGGAATCTCAGCATAACACCCAGTGATGCTGAATGCATGGGAAAACTGCTAGAGAAGCTGAAGAGTTACCATGATGACTAGGCATAGCACTCGAGAGGTGGAGGATATCAACGTGGTGTGAGTATGCAGAGGTATTGAAGACATTGCATGCACAAGGTGCACAAAATCTATAAGTACATGGTACAAAGAAGAGATGGGGTTGATGTTGTTGTGGAGTTGTTGTGGTTGCTGTTGTTGGAGGTGATTCATGCACAAAGAAGGAGGAGAGTGTAGTAGCTGAATGGGAGAGAAGAGGAACTGTGCAGTGAATGGACATGGCGCACAGAGGATAAAATGCAGAAGAACTGACAATGCAAGTCATGTGTGCAGAAAGGCAGTGTGACAGACAGAGCAACGAGATGCAGCAGAACAGTGATGAGTCTGGTAAGAAATTGTTGAACATTATATCACTGTAATAAGTTTCAGTAGAAAATATGTATATTTCAGGGTGGTTGGGAGGTGCTAGGGAGGATTGTTGGCCTCAGAGTTTCAAGTGGTTGTCCTCAGAGTTTCAAGTGGGTGCTTGAACACAAGGAGTTGTACCTTCCATCTGGTTGCAACTAGAGAAACCAGGGTGGCAGGGTGGTGCAAGGGAGAACTCTTGTTCTCTATTATACAAGTTGGTGCCTTTATGATTGGAAGTTGGTGCTTCCAACCAGTTGGTGATGGAAACACTCAGGCAGTTGGTGCTTCCTTCTAGTTGGTGCTAGAGAAACCAGAGAGTTGGTGCTTCCTTCTAGTGGGTGCTAGAGAAAACAAAGATTTGGTGCTCTCAACAAGTTGCAGCTTGGAAAACAGAGTTTGTAGCCTCATTATGAGTTGGTGCTCATATGTATGATAATGTCAATAATTTAACTATTACTTATCATATAAAGAAAAAGAGGTTTTTACCCTATATGGGTTTCCTCGGGAAATATCTGTCTCTGTGTTTCTCATATATGTGACTAATGCTGAATGTGCCATTAGTTTATTTCTCTGCATTATTGTGATCATCATTCAGTGCTTCTGCAAAGAGTTTAAAAGAACCATAATTGTTTAAGCACAGTAACAACTGATTCACCCCCCCTCTCAGTTGTCCAACAATTGGTATCAGAGCAGGCCCCCTTTTTATCTAAGGGTAAATCCTAGAGCTTAAACATGACAAACCATGAAGGGGCTTCAGTCACTAGGCCTCCTCTATTTGATGGAACAAATTTTTTCTTCTGGAAGGTTAGAATGAGAACATACCTAATGGCCTTAGGAGCTGATGTCTGGGATGTAGTAGAGACTGGATACATAAAGCCTGTTGTGCTAGCTTCCAAAGATGATAAGTTAGAATTTAGCTTTAATGCTAAGGGAATGAACGCTATCTTGAATGGACTTGCAGAATCTGAGTTTGTGAAGGTGATGCATCTTCAAACTGCTAAGGAAATGTGGGACAAACTCATTAACAGTTATGAAGGTAATGAGAAGGTGAAAGATGCCAAGCTTCAAACCTACAGAGTACAGTTTGAAAAGCTACAGATGAAAGAAGATGAAACCATTGGGAATTATTTTCTGAGATTTGAAGAACTAGTAAATGCAATGAAAGCACTTGGTGAAAAAATTGAGGAACCCTCTTTAGTTCAGAAAATTTTGAGATCTTTGCTAGATAAGTTCAACCCAAAGGTCTTAGCTATAGAAGAACTTAATGATATAAAGACTTTGTCTTTTGATCAACTTCTAAGAATGTTGACTGCATATGAGATGAGGATAGTTACAGATAAACCCACCTCTAGAGAAGCATCATTTAAAGCAGATAAGAATGAAGATTCTGAGCCTGATGAAATTGAAGAAAAATTTGCTTCATCTCCCACGGCTAGGACAGTCCTCTACTCCGACAGCTAGTTACTGAGATTATGAATCTGAGCTTTATTTTTGAATACAGTCAAAGTGGGACCTCCCTTTTTCTCGCATTCCTTGCCTTGGCCCGGCCTTCAAAGGCTAAAAAGTACCAAGGTAAGCTGCCCTTCAAATGTTTCAACTGTAGTAAGATAGGTCATTTTGCAAATAAATGTCCACACGAGAAACACGATCATAACTATGAAGGTGAAGAGAAGAACAAATCCAGGAGATTTGATAAAAAGAAAAGTTTATGTGTAAACAATGATGACTCCTCAGAAGAAACCGATACTGAGTCTTACTGTGAAGATAAGGTAAATGACTTCATGCTTATGGCCAAAGAGGATTATGATAATGAAAGCACAGGAAGTGATGATAATGATGAAGAAGCTGTGGTTGATATGGAAGGAGAACTGATCAGTGCACTGAAAGAGATTGACAGACTCAGAATTAAGAACAGAAAGCAAAACCAATTGTTGAAATAGTTCGAGAAAGACAATAAATAGCCTGATGAAGACCTTGCCCTGCTAAAAGTGAAATTAGAAGAGGCAAATAAAATCGAGGATATTCTAAAACATCAACTATCAAAAAAGAGGGCAAGATAGGAAGCCCTGAAAGAAGAAGTAGTGAAAACTAGGAAAGAGATGGAGAAGTTTCAAGCCTTGTATCATCAGAATATGTCAAGTATCAAAGCCTTAGAAGGATTAGCCACCATTCTGAATCAGCAAAGGAATCCAAAGCTGAAAACTAGTTTGGGTTATGAAGAGGGATCAAGTAGTAGTCAGCCAAGAAACAAATAACCCATCAAGTTTGTCAAAGCTAGTGTCCATGTCAAATCGACAACCAATGACAACAACAAACCTGCAGAAACAAAGGAAGACAATCAACTGACCAGGACAAGTAAAGGAAAAAGTGCCAGGATGAATCTGTAGAACAAAGAAATAATGCACTCCCTGCTCAAATACATCATCAACATGAAAGAAATCGATTTACTCAAAGAAGACAACCATTTTCCAGGTACAAAGAATCATTTTATGGATATTGTTTCTACTATTCTAACTTTGGTCACAAAGCTATAAATTGTTCCTTAAGTCTTAGACATGAGCAATTAAGATTTCCAAGGAATAAATATCTGCCACAACAAAGAATGATACAACAAAGTAACAAACCATCACAGATTGCAAATAGACAAATTAAGTCTAGAGACATGCAACTAAGGAGGTCAAGGATTAATAAACAGTCAATGAGTAGACAATGCTGCAATAATAACTTTGACCTATTGAACAATGATATTGAATGCTATAACTGTCACAACTTTGGTCACAAAGCTGCAAACTGCCATCTCAAGAATTACAAAGTAGATCCAAGGATAAAGTTCTTAGATAGAAAGACCAACACATGGAACAGGAAAGATAGTGAAAAATGTGGTCAAGCACTTTCAACTCAAAAACAAAAGGCCTCTGGGAATATAGACAATGGATGTTCCAAGAACGTGACTGGAGACAAGGATAAGCTATTGTCCATAAGTAAAAGCAAAATAGGAAATGTGATCCTTGAAAATGATGAACCAGGAAAAATCAAGGATAGAGGGATGATGAGTTTGAGTAATGACAAAGGAGATGCCCAGTGCGTTCTACTTGTGGATGATTTGAAACATAATTTGCTCAATACAAGTAAAAAATGTGACAGAGGTAGTGAAGAGGTGTTCACATCCAAAGAATGTAAGGTAAATGTAAACTCGAGACAAGTGGTGAATAAAGGCATAAGGAAAATTAATGATGTTGAAATTGAATCCTCCCCTGCAAGTAAAGAAGAAGATTCAGATACAATAAAAGCATGTTCTATTAGAATTTCCCCCATGGATGAAGTAGGAGAAGAACCATGTCATAAGATGGAAGTAAAAGTCTTGAAGGTTGAGAAGGAAAACACCCAAAGCAAGTTCTTAAACAACTCCATGACCCTGGATAAGATCTTGGATAGTCAAAGATCACCAAATGACAAATCTGGTATTGGATACAACAAGGAAGAAATCAATCCTCATAAGAAACCTGATACAGGTCCTCTGTCTGTGAAAAAGAAAAGAAGGTATGAGAGTGGTTGTAGCAACTTTTTCTTGTGATTGAATATGGTCATAAAAGCCTTGGATGGTAAGCATCATGAAAGAAAAATGAAAATTGTAGTGATAAAGATCGATGAGAATCAATGGGGAGATCCAAGGGTTGTTTGAAAAGTATGAGCTACAATTACGCAGTATGTCAATAGGACAACAACTCTTCAACAACAACATTTTGTTTTACAAAATGATTTACATGACATTCTGTAGAGATAACAAGAGGAAATACCCTGTCAGGGAAAGCTAACCTTTTAGAAACAAAGGAGGAAAATAGTCAGAAGCAGAGAGATAACAGTGACAGGGGGAGTCATCCACTCATGAGAAGAAAAGGTTGATGAAGGATTCCTAGTAAGAGAGGTGAGAAATTTTGAGTTTTCCATAGAGGATACAGCGAAAGATGAAGATGAACAGGTCCAAGAATCAGAAAGAAAAGACTCTGGTTTAGATACAAATATTCTGTAGGCCTCAAATGAGAGAGTCCATTGGTTGAATATTTGATACCTCCTAAACATACTCCAACAGCTCAGGGGGAGCGTGTTTTCTTTGACATTGATGTCAAAGGGGGATAAAATAATCTGGGTGCCTTTGTTGCCATCTATGCTAAAGGGGGAGATTGTTGGCATGTTTTACAGGCAGTGCATGCTTTTCATTGATGGCAAGTACAACAGTGATGATGGCTTGAGTACAAGAAGAATGTAACAGACAGGCACCAGAAGTATTTTGGGAAGACGCTGCAGAGAAACCTCGATAAGACCAGAAGAGATAATGCAAAGGATGGTTGGCATGATTTACAGGTAGTATGTGCTTATCATTGATGGCAAGATCATAGTATGCAGTGAAGGAAAAACAAGGGAGATAGCGTACTTAGGATCACAAGCGGATCAAAGGTTGAGGTCTACCAGGGATGAGGTTAACTCACTACCAAAGATGAAGAGAGATAGCGTACTCAAGATCTCAGGTGGATCAAAGGTCGAGGCCTTTGACACCTAGAAATTCTCCCAAGTAAGGAGGATGCGTAAGCTCGAGAAGAGAAGTGTCAGTGATCATTGGATCCCATCCTAAATTCTCGATGGTCGTCAGATTTGAATGTAGACAAGAAGAATGCACTGAAGAGGAGGACAAATCTCAGGCATTAGATCCAAGTGCGGGATCCAACCACGGTTGGATCGAGGAGAACCGACACATTATTTAAAGTGCAAGGAGTAGAGGGCTCACAAAATCCTGAAATAAGGAGGACCATCCATCTTCAGGTAGGACACGTGGGGATAGATCGTCAGTTCGCTGACTGGAGATTCAAAGGAACGATGTTCCCTAACCTCTCGAAATCGTGATATCTAAAATCACGATTTAATCTCAGCTGTCAGATTAAGGTTGAATTTGGACTGTTGATTCCAGTCCATGTCGGAGTTTCGGGGATCGAGAGTTGGAGATGTCAAGTAATATCATCCACAAAAATCCTGATTTCGCGATATGCAAAATCGCAACTTAATCGTAGCCATTGAATCAAGATCAGATCTGGACCATTGATCCAACTCCATATTGGAGTTTCGCGAATCGTGACATGGAGAAGGAAAAGAAACAATGCAACAAGAATTGCGAAATCACGATGTAATCACAACCATTGAATTAAGGTCTGATTTGGACCGTTGATCTTAGTCCATTTCAGAGTTTCGCGGATCGAGAGTTGAAGATGTCAAAGAATATTATTTTATTTATTTTTTTTTTTTTTTATGTCTGGAGGAATCAACAACTAGTTATGCACGTGCTCGCATTACATGTGGCCGTGTTATCCAACCGCTACCACTATAACCTCCAGGTGTGCCCATGACGCCCCTTACACGACACACATTGTAAGTCGGGGGGAGTGGAACTCGAAACCTCATGGAACTTCATTTTCACGGCACTTGCCAATTGAATTGCCCTCCTGGGGGCAAGATGTTAAAGAATATTACCCAATATCGCGATATGCGAAATCGCGACGTAATTGCAACCGTCAGATCAAGATGTGATCTGGACCGTTGATACGACTTCTTTACGGAGTTTCGTGGATCAGAATTTGGAAGTGACAAGAACATTCACCACAGGAATGTTGAAATCGCGATATGAGAAATCGCGAAATGATCTGAACCGTCAGATCAAGTGTTGATAGGGACCGTTGATCCCACACCATTTCGGGGTATCGGGGATCGCGACTTGGAGAGTCGAGATGTCTCATCTCCAGACTCATGAAATGAAAAATTGCGAAAGCGCCTTATGCATAAGGCTGTGGTCACAGCCCTTGGTCACATCAGCGAGAGATGGAGGAAAGAGCTAGAGAAACCAAGCTCCATTTTGGGGATCGTGACTGGGGATGTTGAGACACATTGTCACACGAATGCCGAATTGACGAATGACGAAATGCCAAAATAAATGCAAGATCCCATGGAATCAATCCAAAAATGCAGGTGAATTTGAACAAGATCGGAGGGCTACTGTAGCACGACATAGTATAACTGCCAGAAACCACTGATGGTTTCAGCCAGAGGACTCGAAGACACTTGGGGATGATTGACAGAGAAGGTGAAGAGCTTCCGGGAATATTCAAGAGGGATGAATATGTTCATGAAGGAAATTGATAGCTGGATGGGCATTGGAGCCTGTAACTGAAATAAAAAGGATGAGCTCGACTATCACAGAGAAGACGAAGAGTCTCAACTGCTAGAGAGGCTGAGGAATCTCAGCATAACACCTAGTGATGCTGAACACGTGGGAAAACCGCCAGAGAAGCTGAAGAGTTACCATGATGATTAGGCAGAGCACTCGAGAGGTGGAGGATATCGACGCGGTGTGAGTATGCAGAGGTATTACACACATTGCATGCACAAGGTGCACAGAAGCTATAAGTACACGGTACAGAGAAGAGCTGGGGTTGCTGTTGCTGTGGAGTTGTTGTAGTTGCTATTGTTGGAGGTGATTCATGCGTAAAGAAGGAGGAGAGTGCAACAACTGAATGTGAGAGAAGAGGAATTGTGTAGTGAATGGACATGGCGCACAAAGGATAAAACACAGAAGAATAGACAATGCAAGTCATGTGTGCAGAAAGGCAGTGTGGCAGACAGAGAAATGAGATGCAGCGAMATAGTGACGAGTCTGGTAAGAAATTGTTGAACATTATATCACTGTAATAAGTTTCAGTAGAAAAGATGTATATTTCAGGGTGGTTGGGAGGTGCTAGGGAGGACTGTTGTCCTCAGAGGTTCAAGTGGGTGCTTGAACACAGGGAGTTGTAGCTTCCATCTGGTTGCAACCAGAGAAACCAGGGTGGCAGGGTGGTGCAAGGGAGAACTCTTGTTCTCTATTATACAGGTTGGTGCCTGTATGATTGGAAGTTGGTGCTGGAAACACTCAGGGAGTTGGTGCTTCCTTTTAGTTGGTGCTAGAGAAACCAGGGAGTTGGTGCTTCCTTCTAGTGGGTGTTAGAGAAAATAGAGAGTTGGTGCTCTCAACAAGTTGCATCTTTCAAAACAGAGGTTGTAGCCTCATTATGAGTTGGTTCTCATATGTATGATAATGTAAAGAATGTAACTATTACTTATCATATAAAGAAAAAGAGGTTTTTACCCTGTATGGGTTTCCTCAGGAAATATTTGTCTCTGTGTTTCTCATATATGTGACTGATGATGAATGTGCCATTAGTTTATTTCTCTGCATTATTGAGATCATCATTCAGTGCTTCTGCAAAGAGTTTAAAAGAACCATAATTGTTTAAGCATGGTAACAACTGATTCACCCCCCCCTCTCAGTTGTCCAACATGGTATTGTCGACAATGCAAATTGTTTGACGACCTCTGCCGAGATAAGGTTCTTATGGCTTCTGCTATCAACAATAAAATGCAGCGGGGTCCCCTTCACCCACATCTGTGAATGAAAAAGGTGCTCTCCCACTTCAGGATCTATTGGTTCTTCTGGTTGACTTGTTGTGGTCACAAAAATAACAGTCGGGTCGGCATCAATGATCTGTCCTTTACCAGTATTTTTCAGAATCAGATTCAGAATTAGGGTTCGACTCCTTGTCTTTGATCTTTGCCACAAATGACGGTTTTGAACGACATTCATCAGTGTTGTTCCAAGGGATTTTGTGGAAATCCCATCATTTTTCGGTGTCCTTCTTTGTCTTCCCGTGACCCTTCTTTTCATGTGGCTTGGACTGGTTTTCAGGAGACTGTTTGTTAGGGATGTCTTTGTCATACTTTGGTTGTTGCGGATTTGCAAAACCAAAATCCCGTTTGTTTTGGTTCTTAAATTTCTTCTCGATTTTAATAGCATATCGATAGGAAACACCGAGTGATGAGATGTCCAGAAAATCCATTTCAGTTTTGATGTATTTGTGTAGAGCCCCACGGTATTTTAGAACCAAATGTCGTTCGGAGTCTTTGATACCTAGCTTGGTGCGCAAGGTATGGAAGGTATTGGTGAACTCCGGAATTGCTTGGCCCCTCTCTTGTCGCAATGTGGTCCATCTCATGTATTGGTCATCATAGTTTCCAATAGGGTAATACTGTTACTTTACCGCATCCACAAGAAAATCCCAAGTGGGATCGACCCCATATATTTCAGAATCCTCTGTGGAACTCTGCTCCCAATATGTTTCACACCAATGTTTGACATGGGGGAGAGATTTAAGGAGTGCGAAGCTGATCTTTTCTTTGTCGAAAAATTTGTGAACAGAGAAATAACCTTATAGCAGATTTAACCATTTGTCTAGGGCTTCTCCATGTATCCGTCCTTCAAATATAGGAATATCAAAATTAAATTGTACCTTGAAAGGTGAGGTGCCTCCAAAGTATCCACTTGATGGAGATTCTCCTTTTTCTATCGACAGGCGTTGAAGGATGTGGGAAAAATTCTCCATCATTTCGTCCCTCTGTCATGTGAGAGTTTGCTCAAGCAACAGACTGATAGGATCGTCTACTCCGTCGTTTTTCTTTTCTTCTGCCATTGAGGGTTTCTTGGGTGTGTGAGAGCAATTTTCCTCAAGAGAGACAAGCTCGAGACCCAACTTTCTATACTCAGACCTCATCGGGGACATGCACTAAAAAAAACGACCAATAACAACCTGCTCTGATACCACTGATCCAGATTATTTTCGGCATGAAATGAGATCGGAGATATAATAAAGAAATGCACAGAGATATCGCAGATATTCAATAATATAACAGAAATATATCAGAGATGCAACCATAAACACAGATATACAGTAATACATGATTTCTATTAATGAAAAAAATGTACAGAGGCTATAAAATACAGAGTGAAAGACTCGATAGAATGGTGGCAGCTTATCTCTAAGAAGAGATGTGACGGCTACTCGCATTCGCAAGAAGATAATTACAATGAGGCTTTGAAGGAATTTTTATAATAAACAAGAATTGCAAAATTCCTAGACATCAAAAAACCTAACCCTAGGAGATGAACCACCAAAAGTCATGTGGGCCCCGTTTGGGTAAGTCAGTACATCAACTTCCTGGGGTCGTAACTTTTGCATACGATCTCCTTTTTATGAGTATGATAGCTCGCTGGAAAGGTATCATCAAGGAGATTCATTTTGGGGGCTATATTATGTCTTCTGATATCTTTGAGAACCTCAATCTCTAAAACCCTTCATTTGGGCCCTCAAAATGACCCCGGAAGTTAAAAACTGCTAAAAATAGTAAATTGCCAAATTTGCCAGAAAACTGTTTTGAACCAGTCGGAAAAGGTGGGTGGCCACCGATATCCACCTGGATCAATACGCCCTCCTTAGGAAGAAATGGTCCCCATTGTGTTGAGTTCCCGGGGGAGAGGGAAAAGCGTTTGCTGAATCTGCATTTTGGTGAGCTGCTTGCCTTTCTGAAGACGTCGCGCTGCTCAGTTTGTGGAAGTCTGTCACGAAACTGTTGAGGTTACGAATGTTCAACAAGTCGGGCTACATGAGAGGATTGTGTGCACAAGGAATCTTTTCTCTTTGCTGCAACCTTGCCGACTTTCTTCTGTTGGATAGAAGGTGCTTGGGGTGAAGCTGTAGTGGTTGCAGTGTCCTTCTGTTGCCATTTTGAACAGATTGTGAAGAAGCTGAGTTTTGCAGTATGAAATACTACCTTGTGACACTTTTTAGGTGGAACAGTAGTCAGAACTACCTCTGATATTCTGTAGAGATGACCCCTTAGAGAAAGAATGACACTGCGGGGTCAAGACTCATAAACAACGTGGCGCTTCCACATATATGGTTGGCCCAAGAGAACATCACAGACATCTAGTGGGGAAACATCACATAATAAATCATCCTTGAAGGGTTGGATTTCATCTGAGAATTGACATTGCTTGCTGACACGAAGATCTCGTCCTTGGCGAAGCCACCCGATGTTGTATGGCTGCAGGTGTGGTGTTGTCGATAACCCCAACTGTTTGACGACGTATGTTAAGATGAGGTTCTTCTGGCTTCCGCTATCAACAATAAAATGCAGTAGGGTCCCCTTCACCCACATCTGTGAATGAAAAAGGCACTCCCCCTCTTCAGGATCTATTGGTTCTTCTTATTGAATTGCTGTGGTCGCGACAATAGAAGTGGGGTCTGCGTCAATGATCTGTCCTTTACCAATATTTTCAGAATCAGATTCTGAATCAGGGTTCGGCTCCTTGTCTTTGATATTGGCCACCAATGACTGTTTTGTGTGACATTCATTGGTGTTGTGCCAGGGGATTTTGTGGAAATCGCACCATTTTCCAGTGTCCTTCTTTGTCTTCCCGTGACCCTTCTTTTCATGTGGCTTGGACTAGTTTTCAGGAGACTGTTTGTTAGGGACGTTTTTGTCATACTTTGGTTGTTGCATATTTGAAGAACCAAAATCCCGTTTGTTCTGGTGCTTAATTTTCTTCTCGATTTTAACAACATATCGATAGGCAACACCGAGTGATGAGAGATCCAGAAAATCCATTTCAGTTTTGATGTATCTATGTAGAGCCCCACGGTATTTCAGAACCAAATGTCATTTGGAGTCTTTGATACCCATCTTGGTGTGGAAGGTATGGAAGTTATTGGTGAAATTCAGAACTGCTTGGCCCCTCTCTTGCCACAGTGTGGTCCATCTCATGTACTGGTCCTCATAGTTGCCAATAGGGTAATATTATTCCTTTACCGCATCCACAAAAAAATCAAAAGTGGGATCGACCAGATATATTTCAGACTCCTCTGTGGAACTCTACTCCCAATAAGTTTCCCACCAATGTTTAACATGGGGGAGAGATTTAAGGAGTGCGAAGGTGATGGTTTCTTTGTCGAAAAATTTCTGAACAAAGACATAACCTTCTAGCAGATTTAACCATTTGTCCAGAGCTTCTGCATCTATCTGTCCTTCAAATACAAGAATATCAAAATTAACTTGTACCTTGAAAGGCGAGGTGCCTCCAAAGTGGTCGCTTGATGAAGATGCACC
The DNA here is from genome assembly GCA_009831015.1 of Picea engelmannii. Classification (NCBI taxonomy): domain Eukaryota; kingdom Viridiplantae; phylum Streptophyta; class Pinopsida; order Pinales; family Pinaceae; genus Picea; species Picea engelmannii. The sequence goes on along the minus strand of ML783192.1, from coordinate 387,792 downwards.
TGTTGCTATCAGTAGGCATTGAAGGATGTGGGAAAAATTCTCCATCATTTCGTCCCTTTGTCGCGTGAGAGCTTGCTCAAGCAACAGACTGATAGGATCGTCTGCTACGTCATTTTTATTTTCCTTCGCCATTGAGGGTTTCTTAGGTGTGTGAGAGTGATTTCTCTCAAGAGAAACAAGCTCGAGACCCAACTTGCTATACTCAGACCTCATCGGGGACATGTACTGAAAAAAATGACCAAGAACAGCCTGCTCTGATACCACTGATCCAGATTATTTTCAACACGAAATGAGATCGGAGATATAATAAAGAAATGCACAGAGATATCATAGATATTCAATAACATAACAGAAATATATCAAAGATGCAACCATAAACACAGATATACATTAATACATGATTTCTATTAATGAAATAAATGTACAGAGGTTGTAAAATACAGAGTGAAAGACTCGATCGAATGGTGGCAACTTATCTCTGAGAAGAGATGTGACGACTACTTGCATTCACAAGAAGATGATTACAATGAGGATCTGAAGGCATTTTTACAATAAACATGAATGCCAAAAGTCCTATACATCCAAAAACCTAACCCTAGGAGATGAAGCGCCAAAAGTCATGTGGGCCCCGTTTGGGTAAGTTAGTACATCAACTTCCCGGGGTCGTAACTTTTGCATACGATCTCTGTTTTAGGCATATGATAGCTTGTTGGAAAGGTATCGTCAAGGATATTCATTTTGGGGGATAAACGATGTATTCAGCTATCATTGAGAACCTTGATCTCGAAAAACCTTCATTTGGGCCCTCAAAATGCCCCAGAATTTAAAAACTGCTAAAAATAGTAAATTGCCAAATTTGCCAGAAAACTATTTTGAGCCAGTTGGAAGTGGTGGGTGTTATCACTGAAATTTTGTCTGCACATGGTTACAAGAATTTAACATCTTCAAAAAGTGATGAAGTCATCCATGGACCTGAATTAAACGCCAAATCATTCATAAAGGGTAAAACACTATGCAAAGTAGTGAAAAATTGAAGGGCGCTATGAAGACACTGGGCGCGCGTGCACATGCGCGGAATAGGAACACAAAAATCGTGCACATGCGCATGATTCACGACTGTTATCGAAAAAATCCACACACCTAAGAAATGGTGCATTTATGAGAGTGGTTGGCCTCCCGCCCACTTATGGTTCAACTCCCAAGCTAATTTGACACTCAAATCTGGACTGGATTCGACTGGATGGCTGGTCAAAGACCTAGAAATGCCTTAATTAGCCTCTTTACACACTACAAACTAGTTGAACAATAGCTCAAAGGAATGCTATAAAAAGGCCATGGATACATTTCATTTTTCAAGGAATTCAAAGAAAAGTTATGCTGCCATTATTCTCTTGAGGACTCTATCCTTTCCAAGAGTATATTTGCACCATTGCATTGGAAATCCATATCACCCCTTGAGTGGATTAGAAAAGAGTTCTTTCACCATTTTTCATTTTTATTTGTTGTAAGAAGAGCTTACTTGTGGGGGTCCAAGAGCCCTCCTTTGGAGGAAGAAGGGACTCATAGTCCCTTTGCTTCTCGGTGTTTTCTTTCACTAGTATCAGCCTTATCATTGGTGACATGGGTCTCATTGTTCTTTTTGTCTCTATGTCCCTATGCTCATAAATTTAGTTGTTATTTCATTTCTTAGTTTAATTCTTAGTTGTTGTTTTCTATCTCTTTTTCTAACTCTTTTCTTTGTAGTTGTCCTGCTCAGCAAACCCAACTGAGCTTGCAAGCACCTCTATTTTGCTCACTAAGGTGATGAAAGAGGTGCAACATATTGGCGACTCCACTGGGGAAAGGTATCAATTTCCTACCCCATTTGGGTTTTTCTTGCTCTTCTTTTAGTTTGTTTAACTTGCAGGTGCACTAATCAGCCTAGGCCGACCTGCCAATTAGTCAATTCCAAGTTGAATTGAGAGAAATCCATCTAGATTTTTCATTCTTGGCTGTGTGTCACATATGCGTGGGTTTTTAGGCCCACAGACGCGCATCATGTGCACATGCGCTTAAATCACAACTCTTTTCTGCGCACATGCGCTTATTGACTTTTCTTTGTTCGCGCACATGTGCTTTGTGCGCCTTTGTCTCCACTGAGACCTGCGGATTTGTGCAAAAATTCACATTGTAAAGTTGTTGAGATGCGGGGAAGGCCATTTTCTTTCTTAAAAATGATTTCAAGCATGTTTTAAAGCTGCACCACACTTAGTCCCCTCATCATATAAAGGGGTTACTCAAAAACACATAGGCACTTAGGAGGTTAAAATCAATTTCCTCTCTTTGCTTTCATTTTTCGCCACATGGATGGCTTGTTTTGACTCACAAGATAAGTTGGAAATAATTTTTAATCACATTTAACTTACATTGGGACTAGAAGTTGAAAAATAATCGCTTAGTATGTTATTTTCTCGCGCCTCCAAGCGGTCTTGAGAATCAGAAAAAGATTGTGAAACGATTTCATCTCCCTTAAAAACATTAAAACCTTCAGGAGAGGACAACAATCCTTCTTGGGACTCCTCTTAGTTTACTTTTTCAAACACATCTTAATATTGTAATGGGCCCATACATGCCCACATGCTACAAAGATATGATAGTTTTGAAATTTTCTTTCTTAGATCAAATCACTAGGGACGTTTAAAGGTTTTGTAACGGGCCCATACATGCCCACATGATCAATCTAGGATATTTTCAAATCTTTTCTTAGATTACATCACAATAGGGAGTTAAAGGGATAGTAACAGACCCACATGTCCACATGCTAGCTTCCTAGGGACTTTTGAATTATGCAAGGTTGTACCAAAGACACTTAATTAATTAGGTAATCAAACACTTGTAAGGACCAAGCGAAGTCCACATGTAGCAAGGTGACATCTAATTCACTAAAAATTGGCACACTTTCACTCACACACAAAAGTCACTTATCACTCACATAGCTTCTTCTTGAAACACGGAGGTCAAAGTAAGTTTCCTCCAAAGGGATTCCGAAAACACCCCACCCTTTTCTTGACGAAACTATCCACTCCCATTTTAAATCAACGAGGTTGGTTTACACCCCCAACCTCCCAAACCAACTACATCTAAAATCTTTCTAAAAACTCACTAAGTTTTCCTCCACAGGAGGTGCCAAAAGAATTTTTTTAGTCTAGGTAGGATTTCAGGGATAGGCATCCAAATAACTCCCCATTATCTAGTTCTCACATTGTCAAAACCATAGAAGTTGTCAAATAGAGAACTGCAAATCCCCCAAGACAAGTGCTCCTAACACCATAAGGAAGGGAGATACCCGTGAAGGGTTGAAGGCCAAGGTCTGATTGTTCTGTGCGTTCCCCCTTGAGGCACCCACCTCTTGGACGGGATCCAACACGTGACCCATTTCTTAGGCCGAAAATCTAAATGCCACACTTTGATCGAGGTACCTAGTGACCAAATTTTAGGACATCTACCCAGGTGGCAATTGTGGGCTGCAATTTCACCTTGATTGGATTTTGTGTGGCTATTGGGAAATATCGCCAGCTCTTTCAGGATATGACCCCTTTACCCCTCATTATAACCAATTATTTCATCCTTCACTAGTTTCTCTTCCAGTGACTTCAGACCCCACTGTTGTGTACTATTGGAAGGTCCAGTGCTATTTGAGAGGTAGGACATTATGTATTTTAGGAAACGAGCATTTGTTTTCTTTTTTGATTCCCCACGTGGAAAAAACCCACTTACCCAGATATATGATTCTTTTTCAAAACATTTTATGTATGATGCACCTCTGATTACAGTTTCATTTGGATATATATATTGTGTAAAATTCAACATTTGCAATGCAAAGGCTCTTGTTTCTTTATTATTCTCACCACCATTTGCACACATTCACACAGCTAGTCGGACATCATAGGGGACCCACATAACCCCCGTCGTTCATGACGCTTGCTAAACCTCCCTCCTATCTTAGGGGGAGTGTTTGGTCTTGCCCACTCATCGACACCACCTTCACACACTCCAGTGAGTGCTACTATTTTAGGATCATCTTTGCTTGGTTTTACATTACTTGGGTCCACTTACCAAGGTCATCCGTTCACTCGCTCTCCTTTACATGGAAGCGGGGGACCAAATTCCTCTCAAGGGGGAAGCACCAACCCACCTAGCCCCCCTCAAGGGTCAGGTTCACAACACACTCACATCATGTCCAGAGCTAATCCTCCCCCTGCACTACATATTCCATATTTGGCCTCTCTCAACATACCAGATCTAAGAAAACTCACAAATGATCTTATATTTCATGCTCCCACATGGCTTGCCATGCCCACCAAACTACCTTCGGACATACCAAAATTTGAAGGAAAGGCATGCGATGACCCTGCCAACCATGTCATGACCTTTCACCTATGGTGCTCTTCCAATAGCATTATGGATGATTCCATCAAACTGTGATTATTTCAATGCACACTCACTGGCCCATCAACCAAATGGTATGTAGAAGAAAAATCAGGGTCCCACATGACTTTTGAGTTCTTGGCCAAAGCATTCTTGACCTTCTTCCAATTACCAATCCACCACGACAATGGTCTAGAACTACTTTCTAAATTCAAACAAACCTCAGCCATAGATATCGCTGATCACATTCATGAGTGGCGTAGGCGATGTAGTTTGTGCAAAGTAGAAACCACCAAGCAATAGTGTCTCGACTGGTTTCTTAGATCCCTTGTCTCTCTCTTCGGTAAGGATGTTGCTTCTACCTTCCCTCAATATAAAGAGGAAGCCATCAGTAAGGATCAATAGTATGACCTCATCTATGCACAGTCAGGGTACTTATACACTGTACTTCCTGATTTTCCAAAACTTGTGCCATTTGGCCAAGACAAACCTGGGATGTCTCACTCAGCAGACGAACTAATTGGTACCACCACTCACCACGGTCCACAACCCCAACCACCACTGATGTATGGAACACCTCAATACCCGCCGGCATACCGGGGCACTTCTTATTACCCCCCACCCCCTTATCAACAACCATACCCTGTTGCTATACCTCCATCCATCAGTGGCCCACCGCCGACACCCCCCATGCATCCACCTATTCAAATGAACTCTGGTACCCCCTCTACCTCAGCTTATAGTACTAGCGAAAGCACTATGCCTTCCTATGTACCTTATGGATTTTTACCACCACAGAATCTGTACTTCCCATTTCCTGGTCCTCCACAACCCCTGGCTCCCCAACATCCTCATGCGGGGGTGAATTTTGTTCAACCCTCTGCCATTCAACAATACCAAAAGTTCAAACAGCTGAATACGGCCAATCCGACCCATCCTTCGAACAATGCCAAAAAGAAAGGATGAAACAGGAACAACAACAACCCAGGTCAAGGTGGGAATCAACCCCAGTAGAATCAATCCACTGGGGGCAACCAGAACCAAGGGAATCAAAACCCCCAGGGGGGAAATAATAATAGGCACCAAGGGAGAAATAAAAATAATGTTAAAACCAACTTCCCTTGTTCCCTTTGTGGTGAGTTCAGCCATTACACTCATCATTCCCCCAAATTGTTGATTTCAAACGGTTGAAAGACTCTGGTAGTCTTCCCCATCCTCCAGCACTACCTGCCCCTCAACAGGCACCACAAAAATACGTACAACAACCCCCTCCTGTCGTGTTGCAAAATCCTATTCCACATCAAGGTGTGATAAACACCCAACATGACACACAACATCCCCCATCTCAGGTAGGACAATACCTCAACCCAAACAATCCAGCAGATCACACAATTCTCCTCACTAGTGAGGAAGAAATCCTTCTGCAAACACGTAATCGAAAGTATCATGCACCTTCTGAGTCTCCTCCCATCCCTCCAGAGACAAAACCTACACCGACAGGACCCCTGTTGGTGATTCCTCTCCCTATCACCGAGCCACCTCTTCGCATCCCTCACATCCCATTGCGTAGGAATGTCCACAACCCACAGGCTGGGGCAGCTCATAACTATAGTTTGGTAGATGACTTAGCACAATCCCCGGCTGCCATGTCAGTTTTGGAGGTCCTCCAGACTTGTCCCACTCAACGAAAATCATTACTTTCCGCCTTGGGGGCAGTCGATCCTGCAGATACCCGACTCATTACCTTTGATCTTGACAGCGGAGAACCTCACCTTCCCACCTAGATCACTTTTCAAATACCAGTAAAAATATGGAACATCACAGTTCATCAGTGTATCATCGATGAAGGTGCCTCTACATGCATTATGTCCAAAACTGTATGGTAGAAACTTGGTTCCCCCAAACTCATACCCTCTGCCATCACCTTACGAGCTTATGACGGATGACCATCGTCTCCTGAAAGGCTCTTCCAAAATTTCCCCGTCGAACTTGGGGGCAAGAATATTCTCATCGACATTGAAGTTATCGATGCCCCACTTGATTATAATATCCTGTTCGGTCGTAGCTATATGTACACTATGAAGGCAGTAGCATCTTCTGTCTTTTGGACAATGATGTTCCCTCACAACGGGAGGATCGTTACTATTGACCAAGTCTCACATTACGAGCCTAATCCATCTACCAACATCGATAACATTCTTCCTCTCATCCACATGAGCCACGATGCATACCCACTCGTCGAGATGGGTCCTGGAATTTTCAAAGATCCATCATTATTAGGAACTTACAATGGAGCACCACCACTCCTTCATCCTTCCAATCAAGTATGCATTGTATCATCTAACAAAACTCATACAGAGGATACCCTTCCTCCTATAGAGGCTTCTATCATATTTGACGTCCCACTCGTCGGAGAACTCCCCCCTCAAGAACCTCCTACACACTCGTCGACCCCACCAGTCCATGATTCCACCTCTCCCCAAGGACATATTCTAGTTTGGGAGACCATTCCCCAAGCCATCACCCAAATTCCATTCTTTTACCCTCCACCAAACATTGAAGCTTTCCAGGTAGCCACAACACTCACCCTACCTAATATGGTGTTAGCAATCCTAGTTTAGTATTTACACCCACCAGAGATGGTCCCTCAACCATCCCTTCCTCCCCAAAAACAAGGAATCCCCATGACGATTCCCATACTTACTCCCACCATACCCCCTACACCCCAACTCACTGACCCCCCTGCCACAGCTGGGGGCAGGAGAAAGAAGAAGGAACCCACCACTCCACTTCCTCCCTGCATCCAACCTCCTTGTGCACTATGTGAGAAAGAGGGACACCAAACCAAAAACTTCCCATCTCTACCAGAGTTACATAATTTGATTCCACTCAATCAAACTCCCCCAACACTCGCCACTATAGCCAGTACTGCCACTACCACCCCCCATTCTAGTAGTAAAGGGTTGCGGACCAAATTCGCTTGCACTATATGTTTAGAATATGGCCATTATACCCACCATTTCCCAACACTACCACGCTTTTGGCATACATTAGCCGCAGTACACCAAAGCTTCCAGAGCAACCCCAGTCTTGCTACGTCCTCCTTAACAAATATCATTGACATCCGTTATGTCACCACTTCAATCAATGAACATATGAGACACCCTTGCTCTCTATGCGACTCATTAGATCATTTTTCATACTAGTGTCCTATGATCCTTGAATACAGGCAACGCCAATTGACCCTGCTTCAACGGCCCGCAGAGTCGATAGTTGACATTACCTCGTCACTAGAGGCTCTTCATGTCATTTCTCCCAAACCCGAGGCCCTTCCAAAGTCTCCATGGTTCTTAGATGACTTATCTGAGGATTCACCCCCCAATCCCCCCAACTCTCCCACTCATTCCCCCATAGATATTTTACACCCAACTACCACGGGTACCCCTCAGTACTTCAATATCTGGTTTATGTCGAGCGAACCCTCACCATATCCTATCATTGTTCCCCCTGCTTCTTCCTCACCAGGGGGAAACCACATGACAACAGTCACCAATATCACTCCTCATGACCCCTTGTATTCCCGTCACTTCCATTGCGATGAAGAAATATTCAAAGAGTTAAACCACCCAGACTATCCCTAGGATGTGCTGCACCACCGTACACTCTTCTTTCCACAGGAAGCCTCCGTGCCTCCCAACCAACACCCCATCTACGTAGTTGAAACCAAGGATTTTATCCCATCAGGGCCTATTGACTGGTTCAAAAACCCCATTCTTGCCCCTGATGTTTTTGAAGAAGGCAACATGGCCAACATTTCCCCAACCATTAAAATCGACATTTCCATAAAAAATGGCATCATCGAGGAAATCACCATTGGAGCTGCTTGCACTCCTTAGGAAATCACCGCCTATAAAGCCCTCTTCCAGGAATATCGGGATATGTTTTCCTGGTCATACACAAAAATGCCTGGCCTCGATCCCTCTATCGTCGAACATTGCATCGAAACCTGGCCTGACATTACACCAGTTCGTCAAAAACAACGACCGCTACACCCATCCAAAGTAGCGGCCATCAAAGCCAAAATTGACAAATTACGCGCTGCCAGGTTCATTTACCCCATTGCCTATACCTCATGGGTTTCCAACCCTATACCCGTCAACAAAAAACATGTCACTATCTGTGTTTGCACAGAATTTTGCGATCTCAATCATGCATGTCCCAAAGACAACTTTCTAATGCCGTTCATCGATCAAATTATCGATGATTGTGCAGGCCACGAGGCTCTATCCTTTATGGACAGATTCTCTAGTTATAATCAAATTCAAATTCACCCCGCTGATCAGTATAAAACTGCATTCACTACCCCTTGGGGTACTTTTGCATATCGTGTCATGCCTTTTGGCTTAAAGAATGCTGGTGCAAATTTCCAATGGGCTATGACATACATCTTTTATGATCTGGCTCATATCATCCTCGCCTACTTGGACGACCTCACATCTCGATCCAAGAAATGCACCCAACATCTTGATGATTTACGAATCATATTTCAACGGTGTCGTTAGTACAACATCCACTTGAATCCTCTCAAGTGTGTGTTCTGTGTCACCGTAGGGTGCCTCCTTGGCTTTATCATTTCCCAAAGCGGTATCACCGTGGACCCCCTCAAAGTCCAAGCTATCACCGAAATTCCACCTCCCCGGAATTTACGTGAACTTCAGAGCCTACAAGGAAAATCTAACTTTCTACGATGGTTTGTCCTAGACTATGCCATATGGGCACACAGTTTCCTTCACTTACTACGTCACAACATCCCATTTCACTGGGACGACCATGCCCAACATTCATTTAACGATCTTAAAACGACGCTCTCCAACGCACCTTTAATTAGTGCACCTGACTACAATCGCGACTATATCCTCTACGTATTAGCATCAATTGTGTCAGTAGCAGGAGTTCTCGTCCATCTAGGTGGTGACAATCAAGAGAATGTCATTTATTACGTTAGTAAAAACCTCTCAGGGCCCCCCTTGAAGTATAAACACGAAGATAAACTTGCTCTTTCAGTCGTCCTTGCAGTCTAGAAACCGCGCCACTACATTCTGCTTCGCACAACCAAGGTCGTAGTAGATTCCAACCCCATGCAGTACTTGATCAGTCATCGGCAAGTTAACGACATATTTGCTCGATGGATCGTTATCCTTTAGGAGTACAACCTAGAGTTCTCAACACCCAAGAGTAAGAAGGCCCTCATTCTCACCGAACTTGTCATGGCCCTCCCCTCTGACACCACCAGTACCCCCGTCAACACCGACTTTCCCAACGAACACCTCTTTTACATCACTTCAAATGATCCTTGGTACGATGACCTCCTCGTCTACCTCCAAAATCAAAAGTTCAGTAACCACCTTTCACAAGATGATCGTCATTGTATTCGCCATTAGGCCCCCCACTACCTCCTCATCGGAGACATTCTATACCGGCAGGGAATCAACACCATTCTTTGTCTATGCCTCACTATTGACGAGGCCGATAGAGTCTTAAATGACTGCCACGATGGCGCATGTGGGGGCCATATTTCAGGCATATCCATTGCTCAGAAGGTTATTCGAGCCAATTACTTTTGGCCTACCTTGTTTCACGATTGCATTCATGCCGTGAAACACTGTGAGCAATGTTAGCTTTACGCCAATAAAGCCCGAGCTCCCCCCACCCTTCGTCATCCCATCATCACTGCCGACCCTTTTTGTAAATGGGGCATCGACTTCATGACTTGTAATCCCCCCTCCAACAATGGTCACAAATACATTATTGTCGCCGTCAATTACTTCACCAAATGGGCAGAAGCTATGCCCACCTTCAACAACACTGCTGACACCGCAACGCGTTTTTTCTTTAACCACATCATATCTCACTTTGGAGTACCACTCCAACTCGTTTCCGATCATGGAAAACAATTCGAGAATGAGATCTTCGTCGAACTCTCATATTGGTTAGGATTCTCTCACGAGTTTGCCTCACCATATTACCCTCAGTCTAATAGACAGGTCGAAGTAGTTAACAAGGTCCTCAAGACCATGTTATAGCACACGGTTAATAAACATAAAACCAATTGGCATCATATGTTATTTTCTGTGCTATGGGCTTACCGTATGGATGTGAAAACAACTACTGGTTTCACACCATTTCATCTAGTCCACGGGGTTGAGGCCACTCTTCCCATCGAGTGCAAAATTCCCACCTTATGCACTGCAATTGAGCTATTACCCGACACTGCTCCAATGGAGCAGCGCTTGCTGAACTTGGAGTCTCTGAATGAAGATCTTTGATCTTCATTATATAACAACGAGGTAGCTAAAAAACGATCCAAGTCTACCTTTGATCGACATGTCAACCTTCGCTCATTTCGTGAAGGCGACCTCGTCTTGGCTTACGATATCGCTCATGATACCTTGGGCCATGGTAAATTCAAGTCACTATGGCATGGTCCATACATTATCCAACATTGTCTCACCAAATGCACATACATCCTGGCCTCCCTTGAAGGCCTCCCTCTCAAAAAACCTGTCAACGGGTTGTATTTAAAGAAATTTTATGCTTAGACATAGTCAGTCTACTTTAGGTTATTTCTTTTATAGTGTTTTTAATATTTTTTCCATCCCTCACATCTAAACTATCATTTGTGCTATTGAAAGATGCTTCCTCCACCAACCTACCACATCGGTTATGCCGACGGCGCCAACCGTTGGACTCAAAATCTCACGTCAGTCGCTTGGGCTCTCTACACCCCCTCACATGAAATGCTCCATTCGAGCAGCATATGTTTGGGTTCAGTGACCAACAACCAAGATGAATACACTACCGTCATCGGCCTCCTAGTCGATGCCTAACATCATCGTATTCATCACCTTAACATCTTTCTTGATTATCAACTAGTTGTACTCTAGCTCAACAATGTGTACTGCGTCCACGATCCTTATCTCTTTCGCAAATACCTGTAGGTTAGACTTTTATCTCGACATTTTGATTCCATTACATTTACACATATTCCAAGACAATTGAATCAAATTACAGATAACCTAGCTAATATTGTGTTAGACTGGCATATATCACATCAAGCTACCTCTACACATACATAACCATATCAACAACCTGTCATCGCATATATTGATTAAACATCATTAATACATTAACAAAACACATGTAAACACCACATAGATCTCAAAATGTATGCTCATGTATATATTGAAAGGTCCACAGTGCCATCCAAATGTTTACATACAAAAATACAACTATCTGCAGGCCAATAAAGCACCTCGGTACAAAATGGGCTCACCAGCCTATATACAAAAAAAAAATAAAAAAAAATAAAAAATAAATAAAAAAATACATCAATACATAGAGCACCACTCACGGTGCCTCTAGAGCACCACTGCTTGCCCCTCCCTTAGGCGGTGGCGGCCCACCACCACCTGCCCCTCCCTCAGGTGGTGGTGGTCCACCTCCTACCCGTCCCTCCTATCCCGACAACAGTCGTCCGGTCATCGCAACACCAACCACTGTTACTCATCGTACTATGGCCTACCATGGTGGTGGAACCCGCACACACTGCTCCAGGATACCCTCATCTTGGATGCGAGACCACATGCCCTCAGACACATCCTGTAACACCGCCTCCAGGCGACGGCGTATGTCCTCAAAATCCACTCCGGCAGCCGTCGAAGAAGTGTGTGATGGCCCAGCACCAGGGTCATCAAACCAACATCTCCTCCCTGCCCTCTCCGGATCAGCTGGTCGCACCATGGCATCCTCACGCCGACGTCTCTCTCCCCGTGGTAGTCTCTCTGGCTCCTGACAAGCCGACGCTCTCTGCAACTCCACCTCGCGCCCACGAGGTGCCACATATGAACATACAAACAAACAAAAGATAGTATCAACATCTATATCATATACATATGTCATGCTATCTCAAAAAACACAAAAACATACATATCAACATCATCAACATACCTTGGCGGTCAAACACCTCCCCTGGAGGTAGCACCATGTCCGGATCCTCCCAGAAGTCAACCCCAGCATAGGGGTACCGCAATATCACCTACGACATCTGCCGCCATACCTGTGCCACCTATGCAGTAAAGAAGTGGCCACACTCGCCACCACCATAACGAAGCAACACAGTCGACCACCACCTCAACCACGGCTCTCGCGCCCCAGGCACACCCAATAGAATCCTAGGGTGCAACATCGACACCCTCTCCAGAAACCTGGCCACCAGGATGGACTCGAAGGAAAACTCTCCTGTATCTGTGGACCGAAAGTGGTCCAGCTACCCTACCATCCTGGCATGCAGCATAATCCCCCAGGCAAAGTGCTCACCAACCAACACTCTCTCCATCACCATCCGCTGGCCACCACTGATCCACTGCGTCGCTAGTGAACCATAAACTCTCACAATCATCGCTACTATACAACAATGTGCTAGGGAATCCATCGCCCCAATGCTCACAACTGTGATGGACATATAGTTCAGCCCCGAACAATATCTCCAGTCCACCTTCGCTAGCGGCGTATCCCTCGGTAGCACCGGCTCCACCGGTAGGGTCGTTCCCCGAAATGGGAGTCCTGTCAAAAAATACACATCCTCCACCACAGTGAAGGGAATCTACTCTCCCCACACTATGAAGCAGTGCAGGTCTAGACTCCACATCTGGATAAGAAACTACAAGAGATACTCCTGCGCCCATATCAAGGGGCACTCAAAGAACTTTAGTAGCCCATAGGCTGCCAAAGTCACACGTACACCTGGCTCCTCAATAGCCATGGCGTCTCACAGCTGGGACCAATCCCGCTCTTTCCAACCAATAGGCATCGTGCACAAATCTCACCTGAAACACATAAAACCATCCTAAGTCATCCACATAGACAATCAACAATGTCAAAAAGACACATTTTACACCCTCAACCTTGCCTCCACGACGTGATTTCTTAAACCACAGGCGCACACACATGCGCGCCTATACACCCCACAAGCATGCATGTGTGCGCGCCTATTCACTACACAGGCGTGCATGTGTGCACACCTATTCACTACACAGGCGCGCAGGTGTGTGCACTTGTTCACTACATAGGCACACTCTTAGGTGCGCCTGTTCACTCTACAGGCGTGCAGATGTGCACGCATGTTCAACCGACAGGTGCGCACATGTGCACGCTTGTTCAACCGATGGGCGTGCCCATGGTGCACGCCCTTTATCCCCTTAGCAACGCTCCCATGCACACCTATCCGGTGGGCAGGCACGCACGTGTGCATGCCTATTACCAGATCGCCCGGGCATGTGGGGCCCACACCCATAAACACCCCTTGTACGACCCTCCGTACAGCCCCTACCCAAAAAATGAAACCCTAATTCTATGCAGGATGATAAGACCACTAACCTGAAGCTCGCAAGTCCTCAATCGGATGCCTCGTCCTCCCAGAATCTCACAATATCCTTTGAATGCTTCTCGTCCAATCACTATAGTAGCAATTACAAATGAGGTGGCAATGTGGGCCCTACAGCTATATATATGCCTTTTTTCCAAACTTCCACTCAGCATTCCGGGAGCTCCAGGCATCCATTTCTTGATCCGTCTTCAGCCATGGGATCAACATCCCGTCATCTACATCACGATAGTCCTTGGGCCTCTTTTCATCCTGAGCCCCCGGGGTGCCATTTTTCATACCCTGATCAGGTATGCATGCACATATTCACACTTATCAAATACATGCTCATATATTCGATTATCTTTAGATATTGTTCACGTCGGGTATTTGGTTTTCATGTGTGCAAGTACTTGGTCATCATACATCGACACAACCCCTTCAGGTATATACTCAACAATGGCATGTAGTCATTCCCTCTGAATCTCACTTACATTTTCAGTCACACCCTCTGACATTTGCCTCTAGGATCCCCATTTCCGGCTCTGCAGTACCGACACTTCCATTTGCATCTTCGATACTGTCACTCGATAGCACTCTTACCGACATGAGTTGTCCCATTCATAGCACCCTTTTTCACTTCTGACACTCATGTTGTTTTTCAAAACCCTTTAGGGACAGGAGTCCCGATAGTCTTACATCAAGTCACGAATCAACCGCATACCCCTTCTCCTAATTTTGCTAGCATTCCCAATGGACTCCCAGATTATCTCTCCAGAGTTCTATGGTCGGGCTGCACCTCCACAGTAGCATGAACCCTCCATTTCATCCACAATCCATTTACCCATCTGCAAATCTCCCTTCATTTCACCTACCTCATACAGAAACCCACCCATGGGGCCCCCACCCTCCATTAGTTCTCCGAGTGAATTATTCCCTACCTGGGCCAACCATATCACTTTGGGGCACCCATTTCAGTATTTGTACACTTCTCCCCAATTATTCGTTATTTATTGTACAAACGCCTTTATTTCCAATCGTTACATTACCTTTTTGTTGTCACTTTTGGCAACCTGCTTCCCTTTTTTGGCCAACCGCAACCCATGTCACCCTTGGTTGGAGCACTACTTATCATCCACCCTTGCCAACATCGTCCATATATTCAGAGTACCCCACAAGACACTTACCTCTACCCTCTGAATTTGTTCACCTTGTCCTGCCTCTGGCACAACTTATCCCTGGTCTTGTCATCCCCCTGACACTTGACCTCGTTGAACAGTTGCGACCACTCTTATCTCACATATACTCCAACCAAGGGTAGTCTTGCATCTTCCTACATCTTGAATTCATCCATGTAACTCCTCCACTTCCTCACCACACCTAGTAGATTTCACGAAGCCATTTTCTTCTGGGAGTCGTGTCCCCCTTTTTTGTTGACATCAGGACAATTTTCCAAAAGGGCGACAATATCTTGATTTTCATTACCCACCCAATGAGATATCTCGGACGGCACAGGGCAAAACACAATTACTCTCTGCTGTCATTGACCCCCATAACATTCGACTTGAACACTTTCTCATGTTACGGTGGGTCTTACTTTGCGAGTATTGTAGTTAGTTCTTTCACTTGCCGAAGACCTTTGAACTTGGCTGGGCTATCAATGCCCACATAATCGATGATACTTATTACCATGATCATTGCCTACTATTCAGAGTATGTTCATCTGGAGAATTGTCTTCTGCCTTTACCATGACCACCCCCAAGGGTGTTGCCGTTGTCTACACCAACACTTCATTCCTTTTTTTTTTTGAGTTACATGACATGAGCATGGGGCATGCCCACCTCGTTTGTACACAATTTTATTTTTCACACACCTCATGGAAGGTTGGGTTCTACCGGTTCCTTTTTCCCTCCAATAGATCGCTCTAAACGATACCACTATTTCTCTCTCTTACAAAAACACTCTCAATAGAAGAAACATTGATGGACTTCGGCTATACGTATGCTCCTAACCTCATCCATCAGGGGGCATCTGTTATCACTAAAATTTATTCCGCACATGGTTACAAGAATTCAACATCGTCAAACAATGATGAAGTCATCTATGGACCTGAATTAAACACCAAATCATTCATAAAGGGTCAAAAACTATACAAAGTAGTGAAAAATTGAAGGGCACTATGAAAACACTGGGCATGTATGCACATGCACGAAACATGAATGCAGAAATCACGCACATGTGCACGATGCACGACTATTATCGCAAAAATCCGCGTACCTGAGAAACGACGCATTTATGAGAGTGGTCGACCTCCCACCCACTTATGGTTAAGCTCCCAAGCCGATTTGACACTCAAATCTAGACTGGATTCGACTGGATGGCTGGTCAAAGACCTATAAATACCCTAATTAGCTTCTTTACACACTACAAACTAGTTGAACAATAACTCAAAGGAATGCTATAAAAAGGCCATGGATACACTTCATTTTTCAAGGAATTCAAAGCAAAGTTATGCTTCCATTATTCTCTTGAGGACTCTATCCTTGCCAAGAGTATATTTGCACCATTGCATTGGGCAATCCATCTCACCCCTTGAGTGGATTAGCAAAGAGTTCTTTCACCATTTTTCATTTTTATTTGTTGTAAGAAGAGCTTACTTGTGGGGGTCCAAGAGCCCTCCCTTGGAGGAAGAAGGGACTCATAGTCCCCTTGCTTCTCGGTGTTTTCTTTCACTAATATCAGCCTTATCATTGGTGACATGGGTTTCATTGTTCTTTTTGTCTCTATGTCCGTATGCTCATAAATTTAGTTGTTATTTCATTTCTTAGTTTAATTCTTAGTTGTTGTTTTCTATCTCTTTTTCTAACTCTTTTCTTTGCAGCTATCCTGCTCAAAAAACCCAACTGATCTTGCAAGAACCTCTATTTTTCTCACTAAGGTGATGAAAGAGGTGCAGCAGTGGGTGGCCACCGATATCCACCTGGATCAATCCTCCCTCCTTAGGAAGCAATGGTCTCCATTGCGTTGCGTTCCCAAGGGAGAGGGAAAAGCGTTTGCTGAATCTGCATTTTGGTGAGCTGCTTGCCTTTCTGGAGACGTCGAGTTGTTCAGTTTGTGGAAGTCTGTCACGAACCTGTTGAGGCTGAGACTGTTCAACAAGTCAGGCTACATGAGAGGACGGTGTGCAAAAGGAATATTTTCACTTTGGTGCAACCTTGTCGACCTGCTTCTGTTGGATAGAAGTTGCTTGGGACGAAGATGTAGTGGTTGCAGTGTCCTTCTGTTCCCATTTTGAATAGATTGTGAAGAAGCTGAATTTTGGAGTATGAGATACTACCTTGCGACACTTTTTAGGTGGAACAATAGTCAGAACTACCTCTGGTACTCTGTAGAGATGACCCCCTAGAGAAACAATGACACTGCGGGGTCGAGACTCATAAACAATGTGGTGCTTCCACATATATGGTTGGCCCAAGAGAACATCACAAAAATCTAGTGGGGCAACATCACATAATACCTCATCCTTGAAGGTTTGGATGTGATATGACAATCGACATTGTTGGCTGACACGAAGATCTCATCCTTGGCGAAGCCACCCGATGTTGTATGCTTGTGGGTGTGGTGTTGTCGACAATTCCAACTGTTTGATGACCTCTGCTGAGATGAGGTTCTTCTGGCTTCCGCTATCAACAATAAAATGTAGCAGGGTCCCTTTCACCCACATATGTGAATGAAAAAGGTGCTCCCCCTCTTCAGGATCTATTGGTTCTTCTGGTTGAATTACTACGGTCGTGACAATAGTAGTGGGGTCTCTGTCAATGATTTGTCCTTTACCAGTATTTTCAGAATCAGATTCATAATTAGGGTTCAACTCCTTGTCTTTGATCTCGACCACCAATGACTATTTTGAGTGACATTCATTGCTGTTGTGCTAGGGGCTTTTGTGGAAATCACACCATTTTCTAGTGTCCTTGTTTGTCTTCCCGTGACCCTTCTTTTCATGTGGCTTGGACTGGTTTTCGAGAGACTGTTTGTTAGAGACGTCTTTTTCATACTTTGGTTGTTGTGGATTTGTAGAACCAAAATCCCGTTTGTTTCGTTGCTTAAATTTCTACTCGATTTTAACAACATATCGATAGGCATCACCGAGTGATGAGATGTTCAGAAAATCCATTTAAGTATGGATGTATCTATGTAGAGCCCCACAGTATTTCAGAACCAAATGTCATTTGGAGTATTTTATACCCAACTTAGTGCGCAAGGTATGGAAGGTATTGGTGAACTCCGAAACTGCTTGGCCCCTCTCTTTCCACAGTGTGGTCCATCTCATGTACTAGTCATCATAGTTGCCAATAGGGTAATATTGTTCCTTTACCGAATCCACAAAAAAATATCAAGTGGGATCGACCCCATATATTTCAGACTCCTCTGTGGAACTGTACTCCCAATAAGTTTCCCACCAATGTTTGACATGGGGGAGAGCTTTAAGGAGTGTGAACCTGATATTTTCTTTGTCGAAAAATTTGTGAACAAAGAAATAACCTTCTAGCTGATTTAACCATTTGTTTAGGGATTTTGCATCTATCTGTCCTTCAAATATAGGAATATCAAAATTAACTTGTACCTTAAAAGGTGAGGTGCCTCCAAAGTGGTCGCTTGATGAATATGTTCTTGTTTCTATTGGAAGGCATTGAAGGATGTGGGAAAAATTCTCCATCATTTTGTCCCTCTGTTGCGTGAGAGCTTGCTCAAGCAACAAGCTGATAGGATCGTTTGCTCCGTCATTTTTCTTTTCTTCCTCCATTGAGGGTTTCTTGGGTGTGTGAGTTCAATTGTCCACAAGAGAGACAATATCGAGACCCAACTTGCTATACTCAGACCTCGTCGGGGACATGCACTGAAAAAAACAATCAAGAACAACCTGCTCTGATACCACTAATCCAGATTATTTTCGGCACGAAATGAGATCGGAGATATAATAAAGAAATGCACAGAGATATTGCAGATATTCAATAATATAACATAAATATATAAGAGATGCAACCATAAACACAGATATACAGTAATATATGATTTCTATTAATGAAATAAATGTACAGAGGCTATAAAATATAGAGTGAAAGACTCGATAGAATGGTGGCAGCTTATCTCTAAGAAGAGATGTGACAGCTACTCGCATTCGCAAGAAGATGATTACAATGAGGCTCTGAAGGCCCTTTTATAATAAAAACGAATTCCAAAAGTCCTAGAGATCCAAAAACCTAACCCTAGGAGAAGAACCACCAAAAGTCATGTGGGCCCCATTTGGGTAAGTTAGTACATCAACTTCCCAGGGTCGTAACATTTGCATACGATCTCCGTTTTAAGCGTATGATAGCTCGTTGGAAAGGT
The DNA here is from genome assembly GCA_009831015.1 of Picea engelmannii. Lineage (NCBI taxonomy): Eukaryota > Viridiplantae > Streptophyta > Pinopsida > Pinales > Pinaceae > Picea > Picea engelmannii. The sequence continues at coordinate 368,572 of ML783192.1, read as the reverse complement.
ATCATCGAGGAGATTCATTTTGGGTCTCAATGATGCCTTTGGATATAATTGAGAACATCAATCTCTAAAAACCTTCATTTGGGCCCTCAAAATGACCCTGGAAGTTAAAAACTGCTAAAAGTAGTAAATTGCCAAATTTGCCAGAAAATTGTTTTGAGCCAGTCGGAAAAGGTGGGTGGCCATCGATGTCCACTTGGATCAATACTCCCTCCTTAGGAATAAATTGTATCCATTGCGTTGAGTTCCCGGAGGAGAGGGAAAAGCATTTGCTGAATCTGCATTTTGGTGAGCTGCTTGCCTTTCTGGAGACGTCGCGCTGCTCAATTTGTGGAAGTCTGTCACGAACTTGTTGAGGATGAGGCTTCTCAACAAGTCAGGCTACATGAAAGGAAGGTGTACAGAAGGAATCTTTTCTTTTTGGTGCAACCTTGTCTACCTTCTTTTGTTGGATAGAAGGTGTTTGGGGCGAAGCTATAGTGGTTGCAGTGTCCTTCTGTTCCCATTTTGAACATATTGTGAAGAAGATGAATTTTGCAGTATGAGATACTACCTTGTAGAACTTTTTAGGTGGAACAGTAGTCAGAACTACCTATGGTATTATGTAGAGATGACCCCCTAGAGAAACAATGACACTGCGGGGTCGAGACTCATAAACAACGTGGTGCTTCCACATATATGGTTGGCCCAAGAGAACATCATTGACATCTAATGGGGAAACATCGCATAATACCTCATCCTTGAAGGGTTGGGTGCCATATGACAATCAACATTGTTGGATGACACGAAGATCTCATCCTTGGTGAAGCCACCCGATGTTGTATGGCTGCGGGTGTGGTGTTGTCGACAATCCCAACTGTTTGACGACCTCTGCTGAGATAAGGTTCTTCTAGCTTCCTCTATCAACAATAAAATGAAACGGGGTCCCCTTCACCCACATCTGTGAGTGAAAAAGGCACCCCCCCTCTTCAGGATCTATTGGTTCTTCTGGTTGAATTGCTGTGGTCGCGACAATAGCAGTGGGGTCTGCATCAATAATCTATCCTTTACCAGTATTTTCAGGATCAGATTCAAAATCAGGCTTCGGCTCCTTGTCTTTGATCCCGACCACCAATTATTGTTTTGAGCGACATTCATCAGTGTTGTGCTAGGGGCTTTTGTGGAAATCACACCATTTTCCGGTGTCCTTCTTTGTCTTCCCGTGACCCTTCTTTTCGCGTGGCTTGGATTGGTTTTAGGGAGATTGTTTGTTAGGGAAGTCTTTGTCATACTTTGGTTGTTGCGGATTTGTAGAACCAAAATCCCGTTTGTTCTGGTGCTTAAATTTCTTCTCGATTTTAACAACATATCGAGAGGCAGCATCGAGTGATGAGATGTCCAAAAAATCCATTTCAGTTTGGATGTATCTGTGTAGAGCCCCATGGTATTTCAGAACCAAATGTCATTCAGAGTCTTTGATACCTAGATTGGTGCACAAGGTATGGAAGGTATTGGTGAACTCCGAAACTGCTTGGCCCCTCTCTTTCTGCAGTGTGGTCCATCTCATGTACTGGTCATCATAGTTGCCAATAGGGTAATATTATTTCTTTACCGCATCCACAAAAAATACCAAGTGGGATCGACCCCATATATTTCAGACTCCTCTGTGGAACTCTGCTCCCAATAAGTTTCCCACCAATGTTTGACATGGGGGAGATCTTTAAGGAGTGCGAAGCTGATCTTTTCTTTGTCAAAAAAATTGTGAATAGAGAAATAACCTTCTAGCAGATTTAACCATTTGTCTAGGGCTTCTACATCTATCTGTCCTTCAAATACAGGAATATCAAAATTAACTTGTACCTTGAAAGGTGAGGTGCCTCCAAAGCGGTCGCTTTATGAATATGTGCCTGTTTCTATCGACAGTCATTGAAGGATGTGGGAAAAATTCTCCATCATTTCGTCCCTTTGTCACGTGAGAGCTTGCTCAAGAAACAGACTGATAGGATCGTCTGCTCCGTAATTTTTATTTTCTTTCACCATTGAGGGTTTCTTGGGTGTGCGAGAGTGATTTTCCTCAAGAGAGACAAGATTGAGACCCAAATTTCTATACTCAGACCTCATCGGGGACATGCACTAAAAAAAAGGACCAAGAACAGCTTGCTCTGATACCACTGATCCAGATTATTTTTGGCATGAAATGAGATCTGAGATATAATAAATAAATGCACAGAGATATCACAGATATTCAATAATATAATAGAAATATATCATAGATGAAACCATAAACACATATATACAGTAATACACGATTTCTATTAATGAAATAAATGTACAAAGGTTGTAAAATACAGAGTGAAATACTCAATAGAATGGTGGCAGCATATCTCTGAGAAGAGATGTGAAGGCTACTCGCATTCACAAGAAGATGATTACAATGAGGCTTTGAAGGCCTTTTTACAATAAACAGGAATGCCAAAAGTCCCAGACATCCAAAATCCTAACCCTAGGAGATGAAGCGCCAAAAGTCATGTGGGCCCCGTTTGGGTAAGTTAGTACATCAACTTCCCGGGGTCATAACTTTTGCATACGATCTCTGTTTTAGGTGTATGATAGCTCGTTGGAAAGATATCATCGAGGAGATTCATTTTGGGGGCTAAATAATGCCTTCAAATATCATTGAGAACCTCTATCTCTAAAAACCTTCATTCAGGGGAGAGGGAAAAATGTTTGTTGAATCTGCATTTTGGTGAGCTACTTGCCTTTCTGAAGACGTCGCGCCGCTCAGTTTGTGGAAGTCTTTCATGAACCTGTTGAGGCTCAGGCTGTTCAACAAGTTAGGCTACATGAGAGGAAGGTGTGCAGAAGGAATCTTTTCACTTTGTTGCAACCTTTTCGACCTGCTTCTGTTGGATAAAAGGTGCTTGGGGTGAAGCTGTAGTGGTTGTAGTGTCTTTTTGTTCCCATTTTGAATAGATTGTGAAGAAGATGAATTTTTCAGTATGAGATACCACCTTGCGACACTTTTTAGGTGGAACAGTAGTCGGAACTACCTCTGGTATTCTGTAGAGATGACCCCCTAGAGAAACAATGACACTGCGGGGTCGAGACTGATAAACAACATGGCGCTTCCACATATATGGTTGGCCCAAGAGAACATCACATAAATCTAGTGGGGAAACATCACATAATACCTCATCCTTGAAGGGTTGGATACCATATGACAATCAAGATTGCTGGCTAACACGATGATCTCGTCCTTGGCGAAGCCACCCGATGTTGTATGGCTGTAGGTGTGGTGTTGTCGACAATCCCAACTATTTGAATACCTCTGCTGAGATGAGGTTCTTCTGGCTTCTGCTATCAACAATAAAATGCAATGGGGTCCCCTTAACCCACATCCGTGAATGAAAAAGACACTCCCCCTATTTAGGATCTATTAGTTCTTCTGGTTGAATTGCTGCAGTCACGAAAATAGCAGTGGGGTCTGCGTCAATGATATGTCCTTTACCAGTATTTTCAGAATCAGATTCTAAATCAATATTCGACTCCTTGTCTTTGATCTCAGCCACCAATGACTATTTTGAACGAAATTCATCGTTGTTGTGCCAAGGGATTTTGTGGAAATCGCACCATTTTTCGATGTCCTTCTTTGTCTTCCCGTGACCCTTCTTTTTATGTGGCTTGGACAGGTTTTTGGGAGACTGTTTGTTAGCGATGTCTTTGTCATACTTTGGTTGTTGCAGATTTGCAGAACCAAAATATTGTTTGTTCTGCTTCTTAAATTTCTACTCAATTTTAACAACATATCAATAGGTAGCATCGAGTGATGAGTTGTCCAGAAAATTTATTTCAGTTTGGATGTATCTGTGTAGAGCCCCACGATATTTCAGAACCAAATGTTGTTCGGAGTCTTTGTTACCTAGCTTGGTGTGCAGGGTATGGAAGGTATTGGTGAACTACATAACTGCTTGGCACCTCTCTTTCTGCAGTGTGGTCCATCTCATGTACTGGTCCTCATAGTTTCCAATAGGGTAATATTGTTCCTTTACCGCATCCACAAAAAAATCCCAAGTGGGATCAACCCCATATATTTCAGACTCCTCTGTGGAAATTTGCTCCCAATAAGTTTCCCACCAATGTTTGACATGGGGGAGAGATTTAAGGAGTGCGAATGTGATCTTTTCTTTGTCAAAAAATTTGTGAACAAAGAAATAACCTTCTAGCAGATTTAACCATTTTTCTAGGGCTTCTGCATCTATCTGTCCTTCAAATACAAGAATATCAAAATTAACTTGTACTTTGAAAGGTGAGGTGCCTCCAAAGTGGCCGCTTGATTAAGATGCACCTGTTTCTATCAGCAGGTGTTGAAGGATGTGGGAAAAAGTCTCCATCATTTCGTCCCTCTGTCACAGGAGATCTTGCTCAAGAAACAGACTGATATGATCGTCTGCTCCGTTGTTTTTCTTTTCTTATGCCGTCAAGGGTTTCTTGGGTGTGCGAGAGAAATTGTCCTCAAGAGAGACAAGCTTGAGACCCAAATTTCTATACTTAGACGTCATCGGGATATGCACTGAAAAAAATGACCAAGAATAGCCTGCTCTGATACCACTGATCCAGATTATTTTTGGCACAAAATGAGATCAGATATATAATAACGAAATGCATAGAGATATAAAAAATATTCAATAATATAACATAAATATATCAGAGATGCAACCATAAACATAGATATACATTAATAGACAATTTCTATTAATGAAATAAATTTACAGAGGCTGTAAAATATAGAGTGAAAGACTCGATAGAATGGTGGCAGCTTATCTCTGAGAAGAGATGTGACGGCTACTCTCATTCGCAATAATATGATTACAATGAGGCTTTGAAGGCCTTTTTATAGTAAACAGGAATGCCAAAATTCCTATACGTCCAAAACCTAACCCTATGAGATGAAGTGCCAAAAGTCATGTGGGCCCCGTTTGGCTAAGTTAGTACATCAACTTCCCGGGGTCGTAACTTTTGCATACGATCTCCGTTTTAGGCGAATGATAGCTCGTTGGAAAGGTATCATAGAGGTGATTCATTTAGAGGGATTAATGACACCTTAGGTTATCATTGAGAACCTTGATCTCGAAAAACCTTCATTTGGGCCCTCAAAATGGCCTCAGAAGTTAAAAACTGCTAAAAATAGTAAATTGCCAAATTTGCCAGAACACTGTTTTGGGCTAGTCGAAAAAGGTGGGTGGCCACCGATATCCACTTGAATCAATCCTCCCTCCTTAGGAAGAAATGGTGTCCATTTTGTTGAGTTCTCAGGGGAGAGGGAAAAGCATTTGTTGAATCTGCATTTTGGTGAGCTGCTTGCCTTTCTGGAGACGTTGCGCTGCTCAGTTTGTGGAAGTCTGTCATGAACCTGTTGAGGCTGAGGCTGTTCAACAAGTCAGGCTACATGAGAGGACGGTGTGCAGAAAGGAATATTTTCACTTTGCTGTAACCTTATCGACCTGCATCTGTTGGATAGTAGGTGCTTGGGGCGAAGTTGTAGTGGTTGCAGTGTCCTTCTGTTCCCATTTTGAATAGATTGTGAAGAAGCTGAATTTTGCAGTATGAGATACTACCTTGTGACACTTTTTAGGTGGAACAATAGTCACAACTACCTCTGGTATTCTGTAGAGATGACCCCCTAGAGAAACAATGACACTGCGGGGTCGAGACTCAAAAACAATTTGGCACTTCCACATATATGGTTCACCCAAGAGAACATCACATAAATCTAGTGGGGAAACATCACATAATACCTCATCCTTGAAGGGTTGGATACCATATGACAATCGACATTGCTGGCTGACACGAAGATCTCATCCTTGGTGAAGCCACCTGATGTTTTATGGCTGCGGGTATGGTGTTGTCAATAATCCCAACTATTTGACGACCTCTGCTGAGATGAGGTTCTTCTGGCTTCCGGTATCAACAATAAAATGCAGTGGGGCCCCCTTCACCCACATCCATGAATGAAAAAGGTGGTTCCCCTCTTCAGGATCTATTGGTTCTTCTGGTTGAATTGCTGCATTCTCAAAAATAACAGTGGGGTCTGCGTCAATGATCTGTCCTTTAACAGTATTTTCAGAATCAGATTCAGAATCAGGGTTCAGCTCCTTGTCTTTGATATCAACCACCAATGACTGTTTTGAGCAACATTCATCGGTGTTGTGCTAGGGGATTTTATGGAAATCGCACCATTTTCCGGTGTCCTTCTTTGTCTCCCTGTGACCCTTCTTTTCATGTGGCTTGTACTGGTTTTCGGGAGACTGTTTGTTAGGGACGTCTTTGTCATACTTTGGTTTTTGTGGATTTTTAGAACCAAAATCCCATTTGTTCTGGTGCTTAAATTTCTGCTCGATTTTAACAACATATCGATAGGTACCACCGAGTGATGAGATGTCCAGAAAATCCATTTTAGTTTGGATGTATCTGTGTAGAGCCCCACGGTATTTTAGAACCAAATTTCATTCAGAGTCTTTGATACCCATCTTGGTGCACAAGGTATGGAAGGTATTGGTGAACTCCATAACTTCTTGGCCCCTCTTTTGCCGCAGTGTGGTCCATCTCATGTACTTGTCCTTATAGTTGCCAATAGGGTAATATTGTTCCTTTACCGCATCCACAAAACCATCCCAAGTGGGATCGACCCCATATATTTCAGACTCCTCTGTGTAACTCTGCTCCCAATAAGTTTCCAACCAATGTTTGACATGGGGGAGAGATTTAATGAGTGAGAAGGTGATCTTTTCTTTGTCGAAAAATTTGTGAACAGAGAATTAACCTTCTAGCAGATTTAACCATTTGTCTAGGGCTTCTGCATCTATCTGTCCTTCAAATACAGGAATATCAACATTAAGTTGTACCTTGAAAGGCGAGGTGCCTCCAAAGTGGTCACTTGATGAAGATGCACCTATTGCTATCGGCAGACGTTGAAGGATGTGGGAAAAATTCTCCATCATTTCGTCCCTCTATTGCGTGAGAGGTTGCTTAAGAACCAGACTGATAGGATCGTCTGCTCCATCGTTTTTATTTTCTTTTTCTATTGAGGGTTTCTTGGGTGTGCGAGAGAAATTTTCCTCAAGAGATACAAGCTCGAGACCCAACTTGCTATTCTCAGACCTTATCGGGGACATGCACTGGAAAAAATGACCAAGAACAACACTTTTTGATACCACTGATCCAAATTATTTTCGGCACGAAATGAGATCGGAGATATAATAAAGAAATGCATAGAGATATCACAGATATTCAATAATATAACATAAATATATTAAATATGAAACCATAAACACAGATATATAGTAATACACAACTTCTATTAATGAAATAAATGTACAAAGGCTGTAAAATATAGAGTGAAAGACTCGATAGAATGGTGGCAACTTATCTCTTATAAGAGATGTGATAGATACTCACTTTCGCAAGAAGATGATTACAATGAGGCTCTGAAGGAATTTTTATAATAAACAGGAATGCCAAAAGTCCTAGACATCCAAAAACCTAACCCTAGGAGATGAAGCGCCAAAAGTCATGTGGGCCCCATTTGGGTAAGTTAGTACATCAACTTCTTGGGGTCGTAACTTTTGCATACGATCTCCGTTTTAGGCGTATGATAGCTCATTGGAAAGGTATCATCAAGGAGATTCATTTTGGCTATCATTGAGAACCTATATGTTGAAAAAATTTCATTTGGGCCCTCAAAATGGCCCCGGAAGTTAAAAACTGCTAAAAATAGTAAATTGTCAAATTTGCCAGAAAACTATTTTGAGCCAGTCGAAAAAGGTGGGTGGCCACCGATATCCACCTAGATCAATCCTCCCTTCTTAGGAAGCAATGGTATCCATTGTGTTGAGTTCCCAAGGAAAAGGGAAAAGCGTTTAATGAATCTACATTTTGGTGAGCTGCTTGCCTTTCTGGAGATGTCGCGCTGCTTAGTTTGTGGAAGTCTATCACGAGCACATTGAGACTAAGGATGTTCAACAAGTTGGGCTACATGAGAGGATGGTGTGAAAAATGAATCTTTTCGCTTTGCTGCAACCTTGTCAACCTGCTTCTGTTGGATAAAAGGTGCTTGGGGCGAAGCTGTAGTGGTTGCAGTGTCCTTCTGTTCCCATTTTGAACAAATTGTGAAGAAGCTAAATTTTGCAGTATGAGATACTACCTTGCGACACTTTTTAGGTTAAATAGTAGTTGGAACTACCTCTAGTATTATTTAGATATGACCCCCTAGAGAAACAATGACACTACGGGGTCGAGACTTAAACAACGTGGTGCTTCCACATATATGGTTGGCCTAAGAGAACATCACAAACATCTAGTGGGGAAACATCACATAATACCTCATCTTTGAAGGTTTGGATGCCATATGACAATCGACATTGCTGGATGACATGAAGGTCTTGTCCTTGGTGAAGCCACCCGATGTTGTATGGCTGCGGGTGTGGTGTTGTCGACAATCCCAACTGTTTGACGACCTCTACTGAGATGAGGTTTTTCTGGCTTCTGCTATCAACAATAAAATGCAGCGAGATCCCCTTCACCCACATCTGTGAATGAAAAAGGTGCTCCCCCTCTTTAGGATCTATTAGTTCTTCTGGTTGAATTGCTACGGTTGCAAAAATAGCAGTGGGGTCTACGTCAATGATCTGTCCTTTGCTAGTATTTTCAGAATCAAATTCTGAATCAGGGTCCGACTCCTTGTCTTTGATCTCGGCCACCAATGACTATTTTGAGCAACATTCATCGGTGTTGTGCCAGGGGATTTTGTGGAAATCACACCTTTTTTTGGTGTCCTTTGTCTTTCCGTGACCCTTCTTGTCATGTGGCTTGGACTGGTTTTCGGGAGACTATTTGTTAGGGATGTCTTTGTCATACTTTGGTTGTTGCGGATTTACAAAACCAAAATCCCGTTTGTTTTGGTTCTTAAATTTTTGCTCGATTTTAAAAACATATCGATAGGCAGTACCGAGTGATGAGAGATCCAGAAAATCCATTTCAGTTTGGATGTATCTGTGTAGAGCTCCACGGTATTTCAAAACCAAATGTCATTTGGAGTCTTTGATACCCAGCTTGGTGTGGAAGGTATGGAAGGTATTGGTGAACTCCAGAACTGCTTGGCCACTCTCTTGCCACAATGTGGTCCATCTCATTTATTGGTCCTCATAGTTGCCAATAGGGTAATATTGTTCCTTTACCGCATCCACAAAAAAATCGCAAGTGGGATCAACCCCATATATTTTAGACTCCTCTGTGGAACTCTGCTCCCAATAAGTTTCCCACCAATGTTTGACATGGGGGAGAGCTTTAAGAAGTGTGAAGGTGATGGTTTCTTTGTCAAAAAATTTGTGAACAAAGACATAACCTTCTAGAAGATTTAACCATTTGTCTAGGGCTTCTGCATCTATCTGTCCTTCAAATATAGGAATATCAAAATTAACTTGTACCTTGAAAGGCGAGGTGCCTCCAAAGTGGCCACTTGATGAAGATGCACCTATTGCTATTGGCAGACGTTGAAGGATGTGGGAAAAATTCTCCATCATTTCATCCCTCTGTCACTTGAGAGTTTGCTCAAGCAACAGACTAATAGGATCGTCTGCTCCGTCGTTTTTCTTTTCCTTCACCATTGAGGGTTTCTTAGGTGTGTGAGAGTGATTACCCTCAAGAGAGACAAGCTCAAGACCCAACTTTCTATACTCATACCTCGTCGGGGACATGCACTAAAAAAACGACCAAGAACAACCTCCTCTGATACCACTGATCCAGATTATTTTCGGCATGAAATGAGATCAAAGATATAATAAATAAATGCACAGAGATATCAAAGATATTCAATATTATAATAGAAATATATCAGAGATGCAACCATAAACACATATATATAGTAATACATGATTTCTATTAATGAAATAAATGTACAGAGGCTGTAAAATACAGAGTGAAAGACTCGATCGAATGGTGGCAGCTTATCTCTGAGAAGAGATGTGACGGCTACTCGCATTTGCAAGAAGATGATTACAATGAGGCTCTGAAGGAATTTTTACAATAAACAAGAATGCCAAAAGTTTTAGACATCCAAAAACCTAACCCTAGGAGATGAAGCGCCAAAAGTCATGTGGGCCCAGTTTGGGTAAGTTAGTACATCAACTTCTCGGGGTGGTCGCTTTTGCATCCGATCTCTGTTTTAGGCATATGATAGCTTGTTGGAAAGGTATCATCAAGGAGATTCATTTTGGGGGCTCAATGATGTATTCACCTATCATTGAGAACCTTGGTCTTGAAAAACCTTCATTTGGGCCCTCAAAATGGCCCCAGAAGTTAAAAACTACTAAAAATAGTAAATTGCCAAATTTGCCAGAAAACTGTTTTGAGCCAGTTGAAAGAGGTGGGTGGCCATCAATATCCACCTGGATCAATCCTCCATCCTTATGATAGATAATTATTTTATTATTATTATTTTGAAATGAGATGCAAAATGAAAAAATAATTTAATTAATTAATATCACCAAACGATTTTATGAAAATGAGAAACCAACCAAGATATTGTTTGATGAAGTATTGAATACATTATTCAAAATAGTCAAACTTGCTAATGAGAAAAATAATGAACACATAATCATAATTTAAACGAAAGTAAACGTTTGATAAAAATTAACTTTTTTGTTTAAATTGAGATTTTTATGCTCGTTTCTAACTTTTGACATATACTCTTGTAATGAATGTTTCATACTATAGTGAATGTCTTAAGTTTGTCTCAAAGTAAGCCAAGGCATAGAACTATTTGAAAAGGTTGATTCTGTAGCTCATTTTAATTATCAAGATTCTAATGGGGGACCCTTTAAATTTTGTAAAAAATTTAGGGGGAGTTGTTGGGGCCCAACTTGCTGTTCACCTTCCTAGGATCATCGTCTTCATCAACATTGATATTGTAACAGCCTTGCAGTTTTTGGAGAGGCGCAACCCATTCATCCTCTTCTTGTTCCAAAGGGAGGCTAGGTGCATCCTTAAATACTTTCTGTCTTACAATCTGTAACGCTTGGTCCACTGTAGGATATTGGCTTTCAAACAAAAAGGTAGTTACAAAGTTCTGGGTCATACCTTCCCAATCTGCAGTGATGAGGCACAATTTTACTTGAAGATACCAGTTGATAGGTGTTAAGGTCCTAACCCACACATAGGTAGATCAATGTATTCGGATGTAATAAAGGTCAATATTAATAAGACCTTTCAATAAAATAGAATAAGGCGGATGTAAGAAGACCTAATAGAAGCTTCCGCTTCTAGAAGGATCTTCCTCTAGATGCTTCTTTTTAGTATAAATAGGAGTCGAGGGTATGAGAACCCTAGCTTGGATATTGTTGTAATAGAGCGCTGCTCGACTGGAGGTTGCCCCCTCGAAGAGGCCTGTGAACATTGCTATCTGATTCAAAGTGCTATTTATGTTGCTATTTCGTATATCATTTCTGTGTATTGTGAAGATTATGCTGGATATTTTACTGTTATTCTGTCATTTCTATCATTTCGTTTCCGTTCTGCATATTTTATATATCTGGTATCTTGCAAGTGGTATCAGAGCACTTTCCTTGGCAGAAATTGTGGGTATTTTTTTTCCAGGGTAGAGACGTATTCCGACGTCTTTAAGCCACAGAGATATGTCGTTACACGCATAAACCTGCGGTTGAGGGATTCATACACGCAGGAAATACAAGTGGTTCTTAAGCGCACGTTTGTTGGCCACCCTTGTAACCCCTGTTGGTACCCCTTCGAGTGGTAGCGCATCAGACAACACCTGTGTACGGACCGACCTAGATTTCTTGAAGCCCTCTGTAGATAAACCTATCGGCCGCCGGACTGCTATAGTGTCATCAAGAACAACACTCGGGAAGGTACTCTCTAGTACCTGGGTAGTCGGGTAGTACGGCTAAGGGTATGGTCTATCCTCCTTAGTTAGTGCCTTGATATATTGGGCCGAGTACTACTGTTGGACCCCGCATGTATATCAGAGAGCTATAGCATAGGGCAAACCCTTATCTGTAGAACCCTGGAATACCTAACCCTTGGGGAACATAAACAACAATATAAACAAACTAAACCGGCGAGATCTATTAACCCGCATCTGTATTCGGGTTGCTAAGTGAATACTCTCTGGTTCAGAATTTGGGGATTTCAGCACTGCAACATTTTTCAGACCAAAGCATAACCCCACAACTGTACAAAAAAAAATAAAATAAATATTCTGCACCCTCATCACTTTCCTCCATATCATTTTTCTGCAAAACATTTCTGACCCCGCCGCACCCTTATCAGTTCACCCATTTTTCACCATTATTTGAGACCTATTCCATTAGATTCATCTATTTTCCCTTATCACTTTTACCCATATCATTTTTCTGCAAAAAAATTATGACCCAGTCCGCACCTTTTTCAGTTCACCCGTCATCATGGCCCAAACCCGTAACCAAGAACTAGAGTCTCGCTTCAACACCCTGCAACATGGTTTAATTGAGACCCAACAAGAAGTGCAACAAATCAGTGCTACTATTGCCTCCCGTGATGCCTCCATGAATGCCTCCGTCCAGATAGCCGTGAAGTCCACAATGGCGGAAGTAAAAAATGAACTTGAATCTGTCGTTGTAGCACTCTGCACCAAACTCAAAATCCCTCTCGATGACCCTTTCGAGGATGCACCTAAAAAGACTGAAGGTGAAACTTCTTCCCATTCCTTTTAACCACATCACTTTCAAAGGGACATACGCCTTCAACGGGTGGATGTAACTAAATTTGATGGCTCAGACCCCACTGGTTGGGTCACACAAATGGAACATTATTTCTCTCTCTACAACATTACCGATGACTTGGCCAAACTCAGGTATGGTGTTCTCCATCTAGATCAAGAACGCTGGCAATGGTGGCAATGGAGAAAAAATTCCCATCAAGGATATATTGCTTGGACCCAATTTGTTGCTGAGCTTTATGAACACTTTGACACTGACACCAACCATTTGGGCCGTTTGACAAAATTGAAGCAATCAGGCACAGTCGAAGACTTCATAGCTGCATTTGAGCGTCTAGATTTTTGAACAGAGGGCATGACTGATGCTTTCTTTCGAGAGTGCTTTATCAGTGGCCTCAAGGAGGAGGTTAGGGCCCATGTCCTCATGGCTCGACCTACGACTTGGGTGGAGGCTACCAAAAAAGCCAAAGAAGCACAACAAATTGTTTCCTCTCAAAA